>PVIH01010606.1:0-24975 GCA_004025045.1 Sigmodon hispidus
AAAATTTGAACACTAAGTTTTATATATAGGACAAATGAAGAACAAAGAAAGTGTCTACCATAAATTATAAAAAATAAAATTAAGTACTTGGGCAAGATTTGAAGCAGGCAGATTTTTCTCTACTTTTAATTAATATTTTATTTAAAAATAAATTTCATGCAATGTATTCCCTTCCCCAGATCTCTCTCTCTCTCATCTCTAATAACAAAAAACATAGAAAAATAAAAATCAAAACTACAACAAAAAATCACAACAAGACAAAGAATGTGTGTGTGCATGCACACACAGACACATGCCTCACAAATTGAGTTGTGTTATTGGCCATCTACTCCTGCCTGGACATGGAGCTGACCCTGAAGTGTAGTTAATACACCCAGTGACCCTCCACTAGAGAAAACTAACTTTCCATTTGCCAGAAACTATCAGTTATAAATAGTTTCTTGGCTGTGAGTGGGACCATAGTCCTCTTCCCCCTCTCAGTGCTGGCACTCCATCTGACTTGAACCTGTTTAGTTCTTGTGCATGCTGCCATAGTCCCTGCCACTTCACATATGTGTCAATCTTACTGTGTCTGGAAGACCCCATTTTCTCAGAGTCATCCATCACCTCTGGTACATAGAATAGTTCTACTTTTGCTTCCACATGGATCTCTGAGCTTGAGAAAAGGGTTTGATGAAGACATCCCATTTAGGACTCAGTGTACATTATACAGTACATCATCTGTGTACATTATTCAGTTGTGAGTCTGTGTTAATCCCCATCCACTGTAGGAAGACACTTCTCTGATGAAGACTGAGTAAGACATGAATCTATGAGCACAGCAATATGTCATTGGGAGTCATTTTATTGCTATGTTACTTTGGTAGAATAAGGTTTTCCCTGAGATTCATGACCTATCTAGTCTCAGGTTTGTGGCCATGTTAGCAGTGTCAGGTATATGTTCTGTCTCATAGAATCAGGTGTCTACTTAAAATATCTGGAGAAATCTCATACAAGTGTCTTAACAGCACAGCTGAAAGCTCTGAAACAAATAAAAGTAAACTCACCCAGAAGAAGTAGAAGGCAAGAGATAATCAAAGTCAGGTCTGAAATCAATAAAATTGTAACAAAGAAAACAACACAAAGAATCAATAAAACAAAGAGTTGGGTCTTTGAGAAAATCAACAAGATAGACAAATCCTTATTTAAACTAACTAAAAGACAGAGATAAAATATCCAAATTAACAAAATCAGAAATGAGAAGGGGGACATAACAACAGATATGGAGAAAATCCAGAGAATCATTCAGGTCATACTTAATAAATCTGTACTCCACAAAATTAGAAAACTTATCATACCCAAGCCACTGATACTCAAGCCACTCAAAGGTGAAACAAGGAAAGAAAGTTACAGAATGAACATTGAACATTGATGCAAAAATACTCAATAAAATGCTGGCAAACTGAATTTAAGAACATACCAAAAAAATTATCCACCATGAAGTAGGCTTCATCCCAGAGATGCAGGGATGGTTCAACATACAAAAATTTGTCAGTCATTCATCATGTAAACAACTTGAAAGAGAAAAGTCATCTCATTAGACGTTTAAAAAAATCTTTGACAAAATCCAACACTTCTTCATGTTAAAGGTCCAGAAGTGATCAGAGATACAAGGAAAATACTTAAACATAATAAAGGCAACATACAGCAAGCCAACAGCCAACATCAAACTAAATGGAGAAAAACTCAAAGCAATCCCACTAAAATTAAGAACAAGACAAGGTTGTCCTCTCTCCCCTTATCTATTCAATATAGTTCTCAAAGTTTTAGTTAAAGCAATAAGAAAACAAAAGGAGATCAATGGGATACAAATTGGAAAGGAAGAAGTCAGACTATCACTACTTACAGATGATATGATAGTATATATAAGTGACCCCAAAAATTCTACCAGGGAATGCCTACAGCAGATAAACACCTTCAGCAATGTACCAGGATACAAGATGTCCTCAACTAAAGAATGGATTTTTTAAAATGTGGTATATTTGCATGATGGAGTACTACTCAGCAGTAAAAAAATAATAACATCCTGAAATTTGCAGGCAAATGGATGGATCTGGAGAGTATTACCCTGAGTGAGGAAACACAGACCCAGAAAGATAGACATGGTGTGTACTCACTCGTAAATGGATTTTAGATGAAAAGCAAAGGATAATAATGCTATAATTCACAACCCCTGAGCATCTAAGTAACAGGAGGAACTTAAAAGAAACATTCATGGATCCTCCTAGGAAGGAGAAATGGAAAAGATCTTCTAAGTAATTTGAGATCATAAGAGGGAGGGAACAAGGGGAGGTGGGAAGAGATTATGAGAGATGGGATGGTTTAATGGGAGGAGCAACAGAGAAAGAGAACAAAGAAATAGACATCTTGATAGAGGGAGACAATGTGAGGTTAGAGAGAAACCTGGTGCTAAGGAAACAACCAAGAATCCACAAGGCTAGGATTCCAAGTAATAGTAGAGAGGTTGCTAAACAGGACTTCTCCTATAATCAAATAAATAACCACCCTAATTGCCATTATAGAACCTTCATCCAGCAACTGATGAAGGCAAAATCAGAGATCCATAGCTAAGCACCACATCAGGCTCCCAGTCCAGATGAAGAGAGGGAGGAGAGAATATATGAACAAAGGTATATGAGTAAGTATTTGATCATAAGTAGCAGACCCACAGAAATGTCTGATCTGAGCTGTTGGCAGCTCACTGACTCTGAAATTACATCAGAGGAACTTTAATGAAAAAAAAAACCAAATCCTCCAAATGTAGATGGGCAAAGGCAGTTTGTGGAGCCTCTTGAAATTGGAGCAGAGTTTATTCCTGTGTCACAAACTGGCTTCTCGGAGCCCATTCCCTACAAAGGAACACCTTACTCAGCCTTTATACTGTGGGAGGGACTCTCTCCTACCTCAACTGAATATGCCAGACCAAACTGACTCACCTTGAGAGTCCTTGCCCTCCCTTGGAAATGGGTGGAAGAACAGGGTGGGACAGGCTGAAGGAGGACTGAGAGGAGTGGAGGATATCAGAAAAAACTTAAATCACAACAGCACATACTTCTATATCAACCAAATAAAGGAAAATTCATGTAAATTTAAATGTGAATTGCCCCTTATATGTTCATAGATATAAACACTTGATTACCAGGAAATGGTATTACTTGAAAGGATTAGGAGGTGTGGCCTTGTTGGAGGAAGTATGTCAGTGGGACTGAGCTTTGGAATTTCAAAAGCACAAGCCAGGCCCAGTGGCTCTTTTTTTCCTACTATCTGTGGATCCACATAGAACTCTCAGGTACCTCTCCAGCCTCATGCTGGCATGCTCCTCAAGATGATAAGAATGAGCTAAATCTCTGAAACTGTAAGCAAGCCCCAGTCAAATGCTTTCTTTTATAAGAATTGCTGTGGTCACAGATTCTCTTCACAGAAATAGATCACTGACTAAGACAATAGATCAATAGACTAAGAAAGCAAAAAATAAAATTCAATATCCATCTATACTAAAAAACTCATAGAAAAGCTAGCAATAAAGAAATTCTGATTTCTCGAACTGAGAACACACACTAAAGAAAACTTAATATGTAGTATAATTAATTAATGGTGGAATTTTGAATGCTTTCTCCTTAAGACAAATAGAGCAAAAACAATTAGACTCATCACTATTACCACATGTATTAGTGCTGTTGTGGAGATTCTACACACTATAGTAAGACTAGATAAACATAAAACTATAACTAAAATGAAAATTTTGAAATTTTCATTATCTATGATACTTTATACATGCATAAAATTCCAACTAATTCAGAAAACAAATTACTCAGTGGCCAAACTGAGTGAGGGCTAAGGACATATGTTCAACATATGAAAATTAGTTGTATTTTATATGCTATTAATAAATAATTGGGGGCTGGAGAGATGGCTCAGCGGTTGGGAGCACCGTCTGCTCTTCCAGAGGACCCGGGTTCGATTCCCAGCACCCACATGGCGGCTAACAGCTGTCTGTAGTTCCAGTTCCAGGCAAATAAATAAATAAATAAAGTTTTAAAAAATAAAAATAAATAAATAAATAATTGACAAATGACATCTTAAACAATAGCCATTCCTAAAGCCATAAGAAATATGGGATGAAAGCGACATTAAATACAACTAAACCAGAAAGTATAACAAATTCAGCATAAATTACAGAAAACCACTAAGGCAGGACCCATAAACAGTACTGAGAGAAATAGGCGGGTAAATGTGAAATGATATGTGTGAATAAAAAAAATCAAAACTAGTAAAATAAAATTCTTACCCAAAGAAGCTCTAGGTTTGATTCTGTCTCAGTTGTTTTTGGTTTGATAGGATTTGTTTTAGTTTAAATTGGACTGGTTCAGTTTGGGTGGACATTGCAGACTGAGTTTTCAAATGTATGTGAAATATAAAGGAGCCTAAATAACCAAGATAAACTTAAAGAATGAAGTTGATAGATTTATAGCTCTACACATCAAATTCACTATAAATCTACAGTTACCAAGACAACATTAATGGTCCAAACAGACAGATTGAACAAAAGAATAGAGGAGAAGAGAGATAAAGATGCACACTGGTAGTATCTGATCTACCTCAAAGATGCTACTGCAGTTCAGTAGAGCAAACATGCTTTTCTCATAAGTATTATAAGAGATTGGACATCCACATAAAAAATAAGTCTTGATCCTTGTTTTATGCCACGTGCAAAAATGTAATTTTAGAGAGATCATAGATGTAAGTATTAAATGTAAATTATATTTTTAATCCTCCAGAAGAAAATGTGAGATATTTTATTTTCTAGTCATATGTATACTATGAAACCAAAACAAATGAAAACTACTGCAAATATACTATATAAATGAACCAAAAACATATCAGGTTTAGGTATATAAGTACAAGAATACATATTATTTAATATTATTTTAGGTATTCAAAGATAAAATTAATCAGTGTCATAATCACAATAACTGAATGATATGGAGTACTAACCTCTTAACTAATAGAGGTGCTGTATGTGTTAATTTTGGTGGATTGTAAGACATATACACATTTATAAAAATGTCAAAGATGTGTGAAACTTACATATACTAGTGTATCAGATGTGTAGGAAAGCATCACAGACTGGAGCACGTTGAGAAGCAATGATTTATATGTGGCTAGAAAGATACTTAAGAGGTTAAGAGCATTGGGACACTCTTCCTTAGGATCCCAGTTCAATTCTCAGCACCCACATTTTACTTACAACTGCCTTCCACTTAAGTTCCAGAGAATCTGACACTCTTTTCTGTCCTGCTTGGGCACCAGACATACACATGGTACACAGACATACATGCAGGAAAAACACACACAAAAATAAATTAATCTTTAAAAACGATTTCTGGAGTGTCTGATCATGTGAAAAGAGGGAATTAAGTTTATTTTTAAGAAGGTTCTTTGAAGAACAAAAATAAACCAAGTAAATTAGATTATTTGTGAGAAAATAAAAAGCAATACAGAAAAACTAATATGTAGTTTACTAATTTGGATTTTTGAACCTACCCAGATAACCCTGTAAAATCTCTAGGTATTCATTTATCCAATTTACAAAGCTAACTCCATTGAGGTGTGTATATATATATATATATATATATATATATATATATATATACATACATATATATATGTGTGTGTATACATATATAATCATAATGTATATAATAGAAATGTGTATATATATACAAATGTGTGTATATATATAAATAAATATATGATGGAGAGGAAGAAAGGAGAGCTTTATCCTATAACGGGATGCTAAGAGATGACAATTGAAACAGAACAACTAAACTCAGCATTATAAACATTTTACTAGGATCATCTGACAAATAGCTAAATAGTGAGGTAAGAGTTCACTCTTTGAGTAGAAGAAAGTGGGAAGTGTGTCTGTAGACTAATGATTCTGTGTAATCTTAAAAGAATATTTAAGTTCTTTAAAGTGCAAGTACAAGTTTCATCTGAATAAAGTCTTCATTTTTTTTTTAAGATGAGAATGAAGCAAAAAGCACCAAGAGATGATTGAAGTCAAGAGGTAAACTTCAGAAGGGCTAATGGCCAGTCTGAGTGATAGATTTCTGTTGATAATGGCCTAGAGGGCCACCTCAAGGTTTTAAAAAGACATTTTAAATGCTATACTCTTGTATTTGAAATCTACCATTTTTTAGAGCAAGACAACCTTCCTTTTCTAAACTCCTCCTTTATAATGCTAAATGCTTTAAATAATTTGTGAAGTATTCTGTCAATAACTTATGCCTGCTGGAAAAAGACATTTCTTTCTTTCTGGCTATTATACTAGCTCTCAACACATTGAGCAGAGGATTTATTACTTATTAGAGATGAATGGCATTCCCTGAGAGTTCTCAGGAATTACAAACAATTACAGGAAAGAGAAGTGTTTCCATTACCAAAAGGACAGTAATGATGGAATCTGCTATTGAATATGCCAGCAAGATCACACAGTTTAGGGAGAAAGCAGCGTTTTAACCTTCATTTTGGCTGATAGGAGATGATGCAGTATTCCATTATCCACAATGACAAGTGATTTATTGGGATACTTTCTTTCTTCCAAGCTGTTTTAAACCATTGTTTTTTACTCCCAATTGCACTGATTTTTCATCTTAGTGCCTGTATGGGACCGTAAGCATTTGAGTGGTGATTTAGGTGGGGAAATCAGCTACGGAGATACTGTTACTTTGTTCAGTCTACATTCCAAGTTCACAAATTGGAGTGTCCATGCTGCAAACCAGAACAACTTTTATTTAGGCATATTTTAAAATGGTCTGAGTCTAAAAGTAACCAGAGGCTAAGGAAATTCATTTCTGCAATAATACTTCCTCCAAAGTCTGCTTTCTAAGATATTGTTTTGGACAAACTACTGTGAGGGAGTGTGATATTTCTGCCAAAAGAGAAAATCATCTTAAAATAGGATTTCCAGAAGTGAAAGACAGAGGGAGCTGGTTAAAGACTGATAATAGAACATGTGGGGTCATTTCAGGCCTGAAGTCCCAGTGTGCATTGCTTTGCCCTCCAGAGAGGTCAGATGAATCAGAAAATCATCAGACATGCAGCCTTTCTGAGGTCTAAAATGAGAAAAATAAAATTTCCCTCTGTCAGGCATGTTGTTACACACCTTTAATGTCAGAACTTGGGAGGCAGAGGCAGGTGAATCTTTATGACAGAGACCAGCCTGATTTCCACATCACCCAAGGCTATATAGTAAGACCTTGTCTCAGAGAGAGAAAGAGAGAGAGAGAGAGAGAGAGAGAGAGAGAGAGAGAGACAAACACACAGACACATAGACACACAGACACACAGACATGTAGAGTAAGAGTGCTCCCTAAGGTTCATCTCCAGTGGTATGACTCACACTTTTTATCACTGTCACCGTGGCAAAGAATCATTAAGTTTTCAGGTGTGGGCTGCTGAGAGGAAGCAGAATGCCAAATCCAATAGTACTTTGAACACCAGTATCTTTTTGACAAATTGACCAGATTTCATAGTTAATGATGCATTATCTGTGCGCTGTAGCTGTACAAAAGCAGAACTGTGAAACAATAAAGACTCACTCTAGTGCATTTTCCATTGTCAGTCATCTTTTGTAATTTGTTATTTATTAAAATTTAGAATGGTACATGCATGAAATGAAAATGTATTATCAAAGATAACAAGTACTGTGGTTTCGGTTGCTTTTTATATCAAACTTTATAATCTAGAATATTGTCATCAAATTCTAGATTAGGGAATAAAACCATTAGCTTCTGAGCTATCTGCCCAAGTGGATATGAGTAAATTATTTGATCACTGTGAACTGGACTTTAACAATGTCAAAATCATCCTGAGAAACTAAGGAAGGTAACCTCTAAATGCCTTATTTTAAAAACTTTTTGGTTTTTTTTGTTTGTTTGTTTTTGCAATGGCCACAATCCCCATGCCATATCAACCTTGGATTGTACCTATAGTCATTTTTAAACTTTCATGTTTAAAGAGGATGGGAGTAAGTTAACCAAAACTAAGAATGTATAAAGAATCCTATAAAATATTTTAAGTTAATTTGAGATATATAATTTTTTAAGTAATTTGAACACAGGGGCTCTACTTGAGTGAACAATGCTTCCTCCAGAAGTATAGAAAAACACAAGTTATAAAATGAAAATCTCAGGGCTACATATTGGTCTTCTCTGTAAATCCCTAAATAACATAAGTTATTGTTCTTTGTTGCCCATTATAAATAGATAGTAAGATTTTAATGCTGAAGATACAACACATTTTGGTTAAAGGACATAGAGAAATCGAGTTGGAACTGACCTTAAAACATCCTTTCTAGCTGCAATCGTGTTTAAAGGAGCTGTACATTGTCTCCTGCAACCCCTGAATGCTACAATGATTACTTGCCAGGCAAGATACACCCAGATATGAAACTGCCCAAGAATAAATAAAAAATAGTCAAAATAAATTTTGTGTTTATATTAATGTCTTATTTACACAGGTTTAAAGTCATATTCAAAAAGAGTACTGGGAAATTTGATAATAAAATATGATTTAGTTTTTTTGGTGAGGCTTTCAATATAAAAATAAATAAAAACACATATATGTACTCCAATAAAGGCAAATATGAATAATATCTTGGTTTCAATTATAGTGCTGTAGTGGCTGGCTAGATAGCTGAGACAGTAAAAATACTTGAGCTGCAAATCCTGGCATCATGAGTTTAATCCCAAAAATTTGCATGAAGGTGAGAAGAAAGAATCAACTCTACAAAACCCCCTCTAATTGCCATATGCACACCATGGTACAGGTACCCTCCCCCACACATAATGTACACACACAAATAAATTTTAAATGTTGAGTAATATTGTTATATGCTTATTCTAAGATAGAAAGCATAATGAATAATGAACAGTTTGCTAGGATCAATTATAACTTGAAAGCAAAATTGAAAGACAAAATATCTATGTCAAATGTATAAGAAAATGTATTTTCAAAATTGGAAAATGATAAGCAAACAGGAAGTGATAAGTATAAAATGTATATATTATTAAGTGGTATATATATGTTAGATTTTTTTGTATAAATTTTCAACTTTCAGCCTTGTAGTACCCTTCCATCTGCCTCTGTGTTCAAAATATAAACATATATATTCATAGAAAATTGTTACTTATGAGTAGAGTGCTCTTTTCCTCAAATACATACTTCCAAATATATAAACATATGCATGGCTTCTATAATGAAGGAATACAGAAATACAGCAGCGCCTCAGGACTTTGTCATTAAAAAAGTCATTACCAAATGTGAGCCTTCACTCTTGGACCTCCATAACTATGTACAAAATAGACATTTTTTCTTTATAAAGTAGCTTGTCTTGAGACATGGAAATGAAAAACAGATTAATCCCTCAACCAAGCAAAAAATTTTGAAGGTTGACAAAATGTCTCAGTGGGTAAAGGTACCAAACCAGCCAGAGTTCAATCCCTAGAACTCACTTGGTAGAAGGAGAGAACCATCTTCTGAAAGTTGTTCTCTGACCTCTGCACATGTGCTATAGGATGTGGTCTCAGACACGTACAAAAACAATAATAGATAAATAGGTAAATGAAATGTAGTAAAAAATATTCTTCAATGTAACATTTCTTTTCTATGTGTGATCTTCTACTACATTCTATCTACAAAGTCATATCTGAGATTCCTCAAGTCTAACATGCAAAGCCATAGTCCTCTTTAAATATTGGCTCTCTTTATAAAATCATTCACTTTTGCCACAAATATGACTCAAATTTCTCTCTAAATAATTTTTGCCATTGTTACTATAGTCCATCTTAATGTATTGTTTTACTGACGTCTTAAACTGTTACTTTAGTCTTGAATACAAAAGCATTATTTGTAATCTTATGCCTCAGGAAGCACTTTTAGAATTTAACAAGTCAATAAATACACACTTAGTTTTGAAATAAAATGTGCAATTCCCAACTATAGTTTTAAACAAACACAAATGGTGTCATTATTTCAAATATAACTTTCAAAAGGAAGAGACTAAGAAAGTGTCTATGTCACATAAAAATGAGGTCACAGGGTTGCCTCTATTGTACAGCTTTGTTGGTGTGCAGGGCTGTTATAGCTGGTGGTAGGGATCAGGAACAGTTCTTGCACTCTTATGACCCCAAGGTCAGCTCTCTCACCTGCCCCCGGCATTGATGGATGTGAGGGAGGGACTTCATTCCCCAACCCATGCCACAAGACAGATGAAAAATCGGGGCAACTCTCCTATGCTCAGGGCTGGTTCACCCACACCTGCACTAACAGGGCTGATCTATTGTTTTGCCCTGGCATGAGTGAGCCAGCCCCAAAGTTGTGAAAATGTGAGAGCGGCCCTCATTTCTCATACGTCTTGTGGCATAATGAGTAGAGGAAAGATGTACACAAACTCTGCACGCATGCCCATCAATGCCTGGAGAAGGTAGAAGAGATGGCCTCATGGGTCATAAGAGTGGGAGAACTATTCCTGATCCCACCAGCTGCAACACTCAGGACAGTAGGCGTGGCACCTTGCCAGGGCAGCACAGTAAAGCCAATCCTATGGGCGCAGGAGTGGGTGAACCTGGTAGAGCTACCCTATTTCTCATCTGTCTGTGGCTGCATGGGTAGGGGATAAAAGCCATCCTTCCTGTCAAACAATGCCTTAGACAGGTGGGAGAGCTGGTCCTGTAGTAATAAGCAGGCAGAGCTATTCTTGATCCCGACCAACTGCAACAGTCAGGAAAAGAAGCTCTGTACCCTGTGAAAGCAGCACAACAGACCCCGCCCTGGTAGGGGAGGTGTGGCTGAGCCAGCCTGGAAATGGTGAGCGTGGGAGAGCTGTCCCCATTTCCTATCTGATTGATCAATCCTACAGCTGTCCAGACCCAGATCCGGGGTTAGAATTTAGCCCTATCCCAACATCCACCTCATCTATGATTTTCTGGATCACTTGAAGAAACCTGGCCCACAGATCTCCACAATACAGGGCACCAGCTAGATGTCCAGGAAGAGTCCTAGTGAGGGCCCAGAATTGAATGCGTAGTGGAAACCAGAGGTCTCCAACCAGTCCTCCAATGAACACTTGCAAATAGAGATGTATAGACCAAGGAGTATAAGCATGACTTCGGCAGCACTGCAGCTTTCATGACAAAATGTGATAAGAAGTTTCTCATCCAGCCTTCCCAGCCTAGCCCTGAGGTCCAGACCCCCTCGAAGCTTCACTGACTCTTAGCCCCAAATATTCACACAAAGGCTTATATTAATTTCATGTTGGTTGACCTATTGCCCAGTTATATAACTTGCTAACTCTTAACTGTTAATTAACCCGTATTTAGTCAAGTGGCTTAGTACTTTTCTCAGAGCAGCATCCTGGACCTCTTTCCTTTACATCTGCTGACGTCTCTCTCTGCTGGCATCTCTGCCTTACTCTTTCTGTTCTCAGAGTTTTTTAGTCTGGTAGTGCTGCCCACACTTCCTGTCTGTCTTCTGTCCAATCAGAAGTTTATTAAATCAGTAGGAGGGACAAATATTTACAATGTACTAGAACATAATGCCACTACAACAAGATTTTTAATTCCTTCTTTTAAAATTTTTTTTCGGGCTGGAGAGATGGCTCAGTGGTTAAGAGCACCGTCTGCTCTTCCAGAGGACCCGGGTTCGATTCCCAGCACCCACATGGCAGCTAACAACTGTCTGTAGTTCCAGTTCCAGGTAAACACCACGGCAAATAAATAAATTTTTTCATTTTATTTTCTTCTTTTTTTTAATTTTGTTTTATTTGGGGAGTAATTAGGGGCAAAGGGCAAATGCGAAGGGATGGGATGAATAGGATCGAAATATATGATGTAAAAAAACACATAATAAAAATAAATTGTATGGGTTTCCTGAGACACAGACTCTGGAGACTTTCATTACAAGAGGTAAGTTACTTTCCTCCCAGCTGGCCAGCCAAGTCTAGGCAACAGAGTACAATCTGTGCTCCCCCAACTCCATCTCATCTCCAACTACATGTAAGAGAGCAGGACCCCTGCAGGCAAGCCTGACTATCACCACGCCTCATCAGAACCTCCAGCCTATAAGCCACACTCCATCCCCCAAATCCATCAATCCCCTGGAGACCTCAAATTCTCTCCCTGAGACATAGATTCCACTGGCTCCAATTTCACCAAGAGCTTCAGTTGCACCAAGAGCATCTATTGGACAAAGAACAGCTCCCTGAAGTACAGATAACACTTGCACCCATAGGAGGAAAAGATAGGTAGACACCAGTATAAAAATACAATCAACAACATAAAGAACAATATGTTACCACCAGAACCACCTAGTGGTTCTACAACAGCAAAACAAGAACATTTCAATATAGAAGAAGGAGAGGAAAACAACCTTAAAAATAACTTTATGAAGTCTTCAAAGAGAAAATAAAAACTCCTTTAGAGGAACAAAGGAAAGAAAACCAAGAAAACAAAAAAGAAAGAAAGAAAAGAAATTAAATAGGTGAAGAAAACAGTTTAAGACTTCAAAATTAAAATAGAAACCAAAAAGACATCAACAGAAGTAATGCTGAAAATGGAAAATCTGAATAAACAAATAGAAACTATAGATGCAAACATAACCAACAAAAAGCAAGAGATAGAAGAGAGAATCTCTGGCATGGAAGATAGAATAGAAAATGCTGAACTAAAAAAAAATAGAATAAATATAACTTGATGAGTCTGAAAAAAAATACTTATAACACAAAACATCCAGGAAATCTGAGACACCATGAAAAGACCAAACCTTAGGATAATAGGAATAGAAGGAGAAAAATACAAACTTAAAGGCACAGAAAATATATTCAACAAAATCATAGAAGAAAATTCTCTCAACATAAAGAAGGAAATGCCTATGAAAAAGATACAAGAATCTTACAGAACATCAAATAAACTAACCCTCAAAATAAGTCCACTCACCACATATTAATCAAAACACTAAACATAAAAAAGAAGGAATAGGGGCTGGAGAGGCTCCGCAGATAAGAGCACTGACTGTTCTTCCAAAGGACCTGGGTTCAATTTCCAGCATCCACATGGCAGCTCACAACTGTCTGTAGTTCCAGTTTCCAGTTCCAGGCAAACACCAAAGCAAATAAATATAAATAAAAAAAGGAATATTAAGAAAGAATAAGAAAAGAAAAAAGTCCAAGTAACTTATAAAGGCAAACCCATCAGAATAGCACCAGATTTCTCAATGAAAACTATAAAAGCTAGAAGGTCTTAGACTGATGTTATAAGGACACTAAGAGACCAAACATGCCAGCCCAGACTACTATACCTAGCAAGACTCTCAATCACCATTGACAAAGTAAATAAGATATTCCATGGGGGAAAAACAGATTTAAACAATACCTATCCACAAATTCAGCCCTACAGAAAGCACCAGAAGAAAAACTCCAACCAAAGAAAGTTAGATGCACCCACAAAAACACAAGCATAGATAACTCCACACAGAAAATCCCAAAGAAGGAAACACACACACTGCCACCAAAAATAATAGAAATTAGCAATCATTGTTCATTAATATCTCTTAATATCAATGTACTCAATTCCCGTATAAAAAGACACAAGTTAACACAATGAATATGAAAATAGGATCCATTCTTGTGCTGCATACAAGAAACACACCTTAACTTCAAAGACAGACAATGCCTCAGGGTAAAGAGTTGGGAAAAGACTTTCCAATCAAATGGACTTAAGAAGCAAGCTAATATAGTTATCCTAATATTGAACAAAATGGACTTCAAACTCAAATCAGTCAAAAAAGATCTGGAGGGTCATTGCATATTCATCTCAGGAAAAATCCATCAAGATAAAATCTCATTCCTGAACATATATGCCCCAAATACAAGGGTGTCCACATATGTACAAGAAGGATTACACAACCCTAAATCACACATCAAACACCACATACTAATAGTGGGAGACCTCAATTCCTCACTCTCATCAATGAGCAGGTCTGTCAAACAAAATGTAACAGAGAAGTAAGGGATCTAACAAATGTTATGACTCAAATGGACTTTATGATTTATAAGGAACTTTCCACTCAAACAAAATTCTCATTCTCAGCACCTCATGGAACCTTCCTGAAATTGACCACATACCCAGTCATAAATCAAATATGAATAGATACAAAAAATGGGAATAATCCCTTGTATCCTATCAGACTACCATGGCCCAAAGTTAGAGTTCAACAACAACACAAACTACAGAAAGCCTACAAACTCCTGGAAACTAAACAACTCTCAGTTGAATCACTTCTGGGTCAAGGACGCAATAAAGAAATAAAAGACTTCTAGAATTCTATGAAAATGAATCCACAACATATTTAGACTTATGAAACACAATGAAAGAAGCACTAAGAGGAAAGTTCATAGCTCTAAGTGCCCACATAAAGAATTTGAAGAAATATCACACAAGGAACTTAATAATACACCTGAAAACTCTAGAAGAAAAAGAAAAAAATTCAAGAAGGAGTAGAAGGCAAGAACTAATCAAACTTGGGGCTGAAATCAATAAATTAATGCAAAGAGAACAATACAAAGAGTCAATGAAACAAAGAGTTGGTTCTTTGAGAAAATCAACAAGATAGACAAACCCTAATACAAATTGATCTAACGACAGAGAGAATATCCAAATTAACAAAATCAGAAATAAAAATGGAGACAGAAAAGCAGACATAGAGGAAATCCAGAGGATCATTAGGTCATTTTTCAAAAACCTGTACTCCACAAAATTGGAAAACTTAAAAAAAAATCACAGTTCTATGAATAGTTACCCCTTACCAAAATTAAATCAAAGCCAGATAAATGACCTATAACCCCTAAGGAATAGAAACAGTTATTAAAAGTCTCCCAACCAAAAAATAAATAAATAAATAAAAAGCCCAGGGCCATATGGTTTCAGTACATAATTCTACCAGAATCTCAAATGAATGCCCATACTCCTCAAATTGTTTCATGTAATAGCAACAGAAGAAACATTGCCAAACTCTTTTTATGAGGCTATAGTCACCCTGATACCCAAAACACATGAAGATTAAAAACAACATTAATAAATAAGGCCTCCTGAAACTGAGAATCTTCTGTAAGGCAAAGGACATGGTCAATAAGACAAAACAACAGCCTACAGAATGGGAAAATTCCTCACCAACCCTGTATCTGACCAAGGACTGATCTCTAAAATATATAAAGAACTCAAGACCAGAAGTTTTGTTTTGTTTTATTTTGTTTTATTTTCTGTGTGTGTGTGTGTGTGTTTGTGTGTAATCTCTTTATTCATCCATCATCTTTCAATGAAAAAAGAAAGTTTTTGTTTAAAGTCCACTAATGAGTGATTACATCCCCTGCTTATCCTTCTGGATTTGTGAGACCTCGCTCTGTAAGATATTCTCCAAATCGATCCATTTTTTCTTACTGCTGAGGGGTACTCCATTGTGTAGATTTACTACAGTTTGTTAATCCAGTCTTCACTTGAGGGGCATCTAGGTTGTTTCCAGTTTCTTGCTATTATGAATAATGCTGCTATGAACATAGATGAGCTAATGCTTTTGGAGTGTGAATGTGCATCTTTAGGGTATATGCTTAAAAGTGGTATTACTGAATCCTTGTGGAGACTGATTCCCAGTTTTCTGAGAAACCTCCATACTGCATTCCAAAGTGGCTGAACAAGCTTACACTCCCACCAACAATGGAGGAGTGTTCCCCTTGCTCCACAACCTCTCTAGTATAGGCTGTCATCTGTGTCTTTTATCTTGGCCAATCTGACAGGTGTAAGGTGGTATCTCAAAGTTGTTTTGATTTGCATTTTTCTGATGGCTAAAGATGATGAGCACTTTTTCATGTGCCTTTCAGCCATTTGTAATTCTTCTGCTGAGAATTCCCTTTTTAGTTCTGAACACCATTTTTAACTTGGTTATTTAGGGATTTGGGCTCTAGTTCTTTGAGTTCTCTCTCTATATATTAGAGAGCAGTCCTCTGTCACTTGTAGGGTTGGTGAAAATCTTCCCATTCTGTAGGCTGTTGATTTGTCTTATTGACTATGTCCTTGGCTTTACAGAAGTTTTTCAGTTTCAGGAGGTCCCACTTGTTGATTGTTGTTCTTAGTGTCTGTGCTACAGACACTGTGTTATATTTAGGAAGTAGGCACTTGTGCCAATGCATTGGAGGGTATTTCCCACTTTCTTTTCTATTAAATTCAGTGTGGC
This sequence comes from Sigmodon hispidus, assembly GCA_004025045.1. NCBI lineage: Eukaryota > Metazoa > Chordata > Mammalia > Rodentia > Cricetidae > Sigmodon > Sigmodon hispidus. Next base: position 16,327 of record PVIH01010606.1, read on the forward strand.
TGGGTTTATGTTGAAGTCTTTGATCCACTTGGATTTGAGTTTTGTGCAGGGTGATAGGTTTGGATCTATTTGCATTTTTCTACACACTACCATCTAGTTATGCCAATACAATTTGTTGAAGATACTATCTTTTATCCACTGAATATTTTTGGCCTCTTTGCCAAAAATCAGATGTTCAGAGGTGGGTGGGTTAAGGTCAGGGTCTTCAATTCAATTCCATTGATCCATTACTGTGTGTTCTTCACCTGCAGCTGAGCCTAACCTGGCTTGAGGAACTTTGTATTTTATTTTTTATGTTTTATGTATTTTAGAGAAAAGAGAAGTTTTATTACTGTATGTTTTTTCCCACCTATTCTGAATGTTTTGCTTTTTTATATGAAGTTTGATATTGATTTTCAAAAACAATTAAAAAAGGAACTCAAGGAAGTAGAGATCAAAAAAGCCAAATGATATAATTGCAGCATTATTTCTAATAGCCAGAACCTGGAAACAACCTAGATGCCCCTCAACTGAGAAACAGATTTTTAAAATATGGTATATTTACACAATAAAGTACTACACAGGAGAAAAATAATAACATTCTTAAGTTTGCATACAAATGGATAGAACTAGAAAAAAAATCATCCTGAGTGAAGTAACAGACCCAGAAAGATAATCATGGTATGTACTCATTCATAAGTGAATTTTAGATGTAAAGCAAAGAATAACCAGGCTACAATTCACAATCCCTGAGCTGCTGGGTAACAAGGAGGAATCTAAAAGAGACATCATGATCCTCTTGGGAAGGGGAAATAGAGAAGATCTCCTGAGTAAATTTGGACAGTGGAGGAGTGGGGAGTAAGAGAAGATAGGAAGAGAACATGAGGAAATGGAATGGCTGAGTGATGGGAGGAAAAGAGCAGGAGAACAACAAAATAGATACCTTGATAGACCTGTAGGACAAAGTCAATGTGGCACTTTATTGTGTAAATGTATCACATTGATAGAAGAAGCTATTGTAGCATTAGAGAGAAACCTGGTTCTAGGGAAATACCCAAGAGCCCACAAAGATGACCTTGGCTAAGACTCCAAGAAATAGTGGAAAAGGAGGCTACTGACCTTTCCCTATATTAAATTGATGGCCAACCCTAGTTGTCATTATATAACCTTTATCCAGCAACTGATAGAAGCAGATGCAGAGATCCACAGCTTAGCACTTGGTTGAGCTCCCAGTCCAGTGGAAGAGAGGGAGTAGAGATTATGTGAGCAAACGTGTCAAGATTATGATGAGGAACCCACAGAGACAGCTGACTTGAGCTACTGGGAGCTCACTGATTCTGAACTGACAGTTGGGGAACCTAGCTGAAGTAGGCCCTCTGAATGTGGATGACAGTCAAATGGCTTGGGCAGTTTGTGAGGCCTCTGACAGTGGACCTAGAATTTATTTCTAGTGTATAAACTGGCTTCTTGGAGCTCATTCCCTACAGAGGAACACCTTGCTCAGCCTTGATACTGGGAAGAGGGGCTTGGTCCTACTTTAACTAAATGTGCCATGCTTTATTGACTCACCCTGGGAGTCCTTACCTTCCCTGAGGAATAGATGGGGAAATGGAGTCAGGGGAAGCTGGGAGATGACTGGAAAGGGGGGAATGAGGGGAAATAGTGGTGAGTATGTTAAAAAATTAATAAAACAGAAACTTGACTAGCATTTGATGGTAATACATAATAGAATATAAATAGGTTACATCAAGGCATTTCATACATATATTCATTATTTTAGCATAGCCACTCTCAGTTACACTCTTCTATTCCATTTCTGCTCTAAAATTTATTAGGTTATAAAAATGAATAAATTAATATATGTAGAAGAAGAATGAAAAAATTCATTAGATTATATAAATAAATATTGAAGAGGAAAGAAGGAAAGGAGTGGTTTCCTTTCCTAATTTTCTTTTGGATTACCTATTAATAGAAGATGAAGTAGTATCTGTTGTAAATAGATTTCTGACCTCATTTGGGCCAGAGGTCAGACCTGCCCATGGCAGCTTTTACCACCCCCCAAAATGACTCAGATGCTTATATTAATTTCATGCTGTTTGGCTTATGTCTCAGGCACATTATTAGCTAGCTCTTTCATCTTAATTCAACCCATTTTCATTAATCTACCTGGCCACATAGAGTCCCGCAGTCCTACATGTTTCTTCTTTGACAGATGAATGGAGTCTGCCTGACTCTACCTTCCTTCTATCTGTCTCTCCTCTGATTCCTCCACCCACTTCTACAGTGCTCTACACAGGCCAAAACAGCTCCTTTATTTGCATAATGATATAGAGAACAGTCCCACCACAAGTATCAGGTAAACTGGATAAAAGAATTTATTGTTATGAATCCAACATAAATGCTTTTTATCTGTGAATTTGGCACCATAGAAAATCCTGTAAATTTTTCAGTTAATAAAATTATGATACTTGTGCAAAAAAAATAAATAAATTCTAGTAATTAAAAAATAAGGTCACAAAGTTTGGTAGGATATGTAGATATATCAGGGAGTAAATGAGGGAGATGAAAATGATCAAAATACAACATATAAAATTCTCAAAGACATAATAAAAACAAAAATCTAGCAACCCAGAATAAACTTCTCAGGATTCCTGAAAAAAAAATGAAATATTGGATCAGTTGTCTTCCAAGAACTCATCTATTTCTTATATGCTAATACACTTCATGGACTTCACATACATGCTTCTTGGCTTATCAGTCAGGGTTCTTCTTGTTTGTACTGGCAAGGAGATGTCACTAAGTCAGGGCCAAGTAGGTAACCTTATCAAGCACTGGCAAAGTGAAGTACAACAGGATGTCCCCAGTTCATATGTTACTGGAAATCAGGCATTAGAAACAGGAAGAAGACCAGAAGCCTTGTAAATAAAGCTATTCCCTGGCTGATAGAGCTTAGCATGCTAGTAGAAGAAATGCCTATAGGATCCAGCTCTATCAGCAGAGAGAAAACAATGAAGAGTAGATTCGACCTACTACAATGGAGTATGTGCATACATGTGTGTGTGTGTGTGTGTGTGTGTGTGTGTGTGTGTGTGTGTGTGTGTAAGAGATGTGGAGGAAGGAAGGGACAGAATGAGGGAGAGAAAGAAGGGAGAGACAGAGTCAATGTAACATTCTTGATAACCTCAATTTAAGATCAGCTTTCCTAGAGGTACTGATTATAATAGAAAAGAAAGAAAATTGGTTTTTGAATGTTACGTATTTTTTTAAACACCAAATATCAATTTGTTAACTATAATTTCTGTACCTTAAATTTAAGTGTAGCAGATACTCTTTTAGGATTGCAGAATTTATCTTTTTATATCTGTCTAGTTCTCAAATTTAATAAATATCATGAGCTTCTTATAAGGGTGGGGAAAGACAGATTTGTGAATCAAAACTAAACAGCATTTACTGTTTAGCACATTACAGTACAATAAATAACAAATTTAGAGCTCTAGGAATTATGTCATTCTACAAACATCATTTGCTAATACTAATTATGTCCCTTAATTAACAGAATAAAGATCTGATTTCTACTCTTATTTAGCTGGGATTCACAGTACATCTATCAAACAATTCTCATGCTATATTTAACAAATAAATATTTACAATACATCTATTAAAAATTATCATGCTATATTCAGTATGTCTGAAATCACAGGCTTTTATAGAGTGTCACTGAACCCTGTCTATAACAAATGTGATGCAGCTTTGGACAATTTCCATATGCCCTCTCTTAATTTCAACATGCATAATACAACAATTGAGTACTTATCTCACTGGTGTGTGTGTGTGTGTGTGTGTGTGTGTGTATGTGTGTGTAGTACTCTTATATAAGCAAAGCATTTATGACTTTACTATGAGCATAATAAGTGCTCAATAAATATTCATTATCATTTTTCCTACATGTATATAATTGAGAATAACTGTCAAAAACTTGATTGATTATGGTGGCTGATTATGTTAAGAAGAAACAACTAATTTCTTCTAAAACTCTCTAATCACCACATCAGAGAATATAGACATGAATCTAAAGTTAATTCTCCTCCATAACCATTTACCTATTTTTTTCAAAGTGGGAACAAATATATTTTGTATACCTATTATAACACTTTGTAAAATAATTACAATTGATTTATCTCTGTCACTTAAGGTTTTATCTGTCAATATGAAATAAGTTATTTCATTTAATTTGCATATTTTTTCACCTAAATGATGCTCAGAAAAATCTGCTTAAGTCTCGGAATAAAGTTTTTAGCCTTTTGATTTTAAGCCTTGTTAATTTTTTGTCTTAAATCATGTGTAGAAGGAATGCTAAGGAAGAAATTCACCAAGTAAAGCTTTAAAGGATACCTGGTCCTGAGACATGCAATGAAGCCAATATGTGCTAGAACTTACTGGGTTTATTTTCTTGCAGTTTTAATACATTTATGAACCAGAAGTACAACTCATAATCATTTAATAAAGTGAACATTTGTAGTCTTAAACGATGTTTAGAAAAAAACAGCCTATTAAAACTTAAAACCCTACTTGCATTAAATATGTTTTTTAAAAAAAATAATAATCCCAAGAATATTGTAATGAGGTCTAGGCTTAGGAGCAAGTGTTGTGCGAGTTAATGTAAGTAATGAACCTTTCACGTGAAATGATGTAGTGTCACAACTCATTTGCATCCCACTTAAAGTGTAATTAAGTTTCCCTGACAGCATGGCTTATGGCTGAAAGAACAGACCTGGATGCTAAATTAATGTCGAATCCCTTAGTTAATAACTCAGCAAAGAAAACTTTATACACTTTCCTTTAAAGTTCCCAAACTCCCACTTACAGACGTGTGTGGCAAGCAGCCTACAGAGAAATCATAGGAAATTGGTGGCCACTGCCCAATCAGTGAAATATCTAAAAACTTAGCTTTGATAAATCAGTATATAAGAGAGTGCTATTTTCTCACCGGCCAAGAAAATAGATGATCTGGAGAGGTGGTTTCACATTTAAATTTTTCTGTATCATCTTTCTAAATTACAGTATACTTTTACATGTAAATTTGAATTGTTAGCAATTTTAAAATTTATAACCTAGCTAGCTTTCCAAAGTAAGTGCTCAGGAGCTCTGTAATTCATGTTTTATCCTTTCTTTCAGGACTTATATACTTTACATAAGTTTTTGCCTGCAGTTGAAATATCAATAAATTTTCATGTGTTGCTCTTACCGTTGTTTATTTGTTTTGCTAAGATTATTTATTTTTGCTATTTAAAGAAGTCTTCAATATCCTTAGCCAGAGGAGAAATACAAATTAAAAGTACTTTGAGAATCCATTCATCACAGTCAGAATGGCTAATGTCTATAAACCACATGATAGCAAATGCTAGTGAGTATACGGGAGAAGAGGAACCCTATTCACTATGGGGAATGGAGGGTGAGTATATCTTGGTGCCACAATCATGGAAATCATATGGAGATTTCTCAATAAACTAAAATGTGACTACCACAAGGCCCAGTTTTACCACTTTTGGAAGTTACTTGCACAGTCAATAGATGTTCTATTCACAATAGATAGGCAATGGGACCAACCCAGATGCCCACCAATAGATAAATGCACATAGAAGATATGGTACAGAGACATAATTTCATTTCACTCTAAGGAAAAAATGAAATAATGGCATTGGCAGAAAAATGGATGAAACTAGAATTACCTTGGGAAAAATAAGCCAGACTCAGAATAAGACTGCTTATTTCCTCTCATATGCAGATTTTAGATTTTAATGACTGTATATGTGTGCTTATATGTATAAGGGGTTATAAATGATAAAATCTAAATGAGACCAGAAAAGAGTAAAAAGATATCCCGATGGGGAGAGAGAGAGAGAAAAGGAAAACTCATGTGACATGAAGGGAGAGGGGACCATTAGAAGATGAACACGGAAGGGAAGCAGACAGGGAGGTAGAGGAGCAGCGTCAACATGAAAATTCCATAATGAGACCCAAACGGTAAGTTTTTAAAAGTTTTAAATGACCAAAATTATTTACTTTTTACAGTCCACAAACCAATTGCGGTGCTACGGAAACAAGTCTTAACTAGAGACATGTTCAATTTGTAAATAATATAAACTTTTCACCTCAATACAGAAGAGAGAATGAGGTTCTGGCATTCAGGCACCCCTTACCCGGCAGGACACAGGAATTTCCACACCACAGTGATGCATGGCTACGCATTCCTTATCTTGCTCTCTTTATGGACATCTCAGTTCCGACCAATGTGAGAAGAAACACTACTGTAAATGCTGGCCTACAAATGGACTCTAGTTGCCCAGTAATTAAAATGGTTCTTCAAAGGGTTCAGTGTTTTGCTTGTGGGGAACAAAGAAAAGATGACAACCTTCAGAAGACAGCCCTGAACGTTATGAATGTCTAACACAGTTATGCTTAATAGATTTACCCTCGTCTCTTTAACTGAAATTGTTCAGCATATTTCCAGTTCAGTTAACATTTATTCTAACAGATGAGCTACATACAGTACCTGCCAAGAAAATCATCTCATTTGGAAATTAGACAATATGCTGACGTGTAGCACTGAGGAGACCTGTAATATTCAACTTCATGTATTTGCATAGCCCTGCAATATCTCCTAAGGCAAAATTTACACTGGTTCATTTCTCTAGATGAGGTATCAGCTTGTGCAAAAGATCGCCGGGATTTTAACAGAAATATCTCATGCTCTGTTCTAATTTTCCCAACAGACTGTTTCAGAGGACAGAAAACTTAGCAAGAAAGCGTGCTGATCGAAAAAAGCACCTTAGCAATCATTTTCTCTCTTCAAAGAATCCTAATGTACTAAAACACAGAGAAAGGTATGTTCACTGAGATGGCTGGTATACCATGGTGTTGGTTTAATTACAGGGGCAGCAGACAAACTTTTACAAAGCCATCCAATTGGGACCCAAATGAAGTGAGAAAGGATGTTCTATCCTGCCAGGCTTTATTTCTCAGCTGAACCCCAAGTTATCATAAGACAAGGATCTTAGAGCTTTGATCTGCCTGCTTCAGAGCAAAGGGCTTAAGCCACTCAAGCTGATGGCTTCAGTTCCACTGTGAAAAAAAAAAATTAAAGGTAAAGTATTCAGTACACAGTGTGTCTTTATTTCTTCATAAACATAAAGAACATTTAGGAGAAAATGCATTGTATCTATAATTTCTTTAAGAACTACTGATATATGTGTTGTATGTTTTAAAGTATTTATAGCACTTATATTTTATCAATACGTGATGTTCTTCTATATAAAGTGTGCAGGACTCATTAAAGCAATTTACTCAATGAGAAATCATTTTTCAACTCTAATTAACAATTATAATCCACACATATAATCTATATGACATCTGAAAGGCATTTAATTCAAAACACACTGCTGTGGGACTATGCTTTCGTACACTGTAAATATTTGTCAGTGTAAATATTGATTTAATAAAAGACTGATTGGCCAGAAGAAGGCAAACAGGAAGTATAGGCAGGAATACCCAACTAAGAGAATTCTGCAAAGCAGAAGACAGAGAAAGAAGTCCCCTAGATGCAGAGGAAGACAAGACTGCTACACTGAAGAAAAGGTACCAAGCATGTGGCTAAACATAAATAAGAAAGTTTAATTGTGGCACATCTACACAATGGAGTACTACTCAGCAGTAAGAAAAAATAATATACTAAAATTTGCAGGCAAATGAATGTATTTGGAGAATATCCTCCTAAGCAAGGTATCACAAACCCAGAAGGATAAGCAGGGGATGTACTCACTCATTAGTGGACTTTAAGCAAAAACATTCCTATTTCATTGAAAGATGATAGGAATAAAGTTATTTAAAACACACACACACACACACACACACACACACACACACACACACACACAAACCAACTTCTGATTCGACTGTAGAAGAGTTGCTTAGCTCTTTGTGGTGACCATAGTACATCATGGGCATTATGACTTATTGTGCTTTCTTCATCTGTAGCTGAACCTAACCTGGCTTGGGGAACTTTAGATTTTTATCTTTGATGTTTCATGTATTTTAGAGAAAAGAGCTTTATTACCATGTGGATTTTTGTTTGGTTTGGTTTGGTTTTTAGCTACCCTGGATGTTTTGCTTTTTTATATAAAGTTTGATCTTGATTTTCAAAAAACAATTAAAAAAAGAGTTAGATAGCAATATGCCTGAGCCATGGGCCAAACAGTTTGTAATTAATGTAAGCTTTTGCGTAGTTATTTGGAACTAAGCGGTTGTGGGACTGTGGGTCTGGACCTCAGGGCTAGGCCAGACCAGAAACTTCTGATTACAACACCAAAAATATTTATATAAGCAATGCATTATATTCAAACTTTTTACTGTGTCAAGATGGTCTAAATGTAAAGTACATCAAGTAATTACTGAAGCCTCTCCTGTCCCATTGGTGATTTCTATCTCTGTGAGTTTCAGCACAAAACAGACTATCAATCCACATCAAACAGAGTCTACCAAGTGCTTCTATCCATGCAGCATTGTGAAAGGTGAGCTTCCCTGCAGCTAGCATGGCCAGCCACAGCATTACTACTACTGTGCATAAGAATAAGCAGCAGGGGCTGGAGAGATGGCTCAGCGGTTAAGAGCACT
>PVIH01010606.1:25075-74269 GCA_004025045.1 Sigmodon hispidus
AAAAAAAAAAAAAAAAAAAAAAAAAAAAAAAAAAAAAAAAAAAAAAAAAAAAAAAAAAAAAAAAAAAAAAAAAAAAAAAAAAAAAAAAAAAAAAAAAAAAAAAAAAAAAAAAGAATAAGCAGCAAACATGCACTAGAGCACTCAGTGCCTAATGACCTCATATCCACTGTTATCTTGACTGCTCTCCTGTTATCTGTTAGTTTTTTCCAAATAACTGAACTGTTAAACTCTAAAAGCACAAGAAGCAAAGCTGGAGATAAAGCTTAGCAGTAGATTACCCATCCAGCATTCATGAGACTCTATGTTCAATGTACAGTATCTTATATAAAAATATTACCTCCTGTGAATAATGCTATTCATATACAGTCCAATTTTTAGTTATAATTTTATAACTATATCAATATTTTAAGACATTGTAAAAATAATGAATGGTTAAAACAGCCTCCAAAATGAGCAATATTAAAACAAAAATATGATATTCATAAGCAATAATACATATAGAATGCTTTCAAAGATATGTTATAAATATTCTGAGAAAGTTATATAAGCATACAATAAATGTTATCTGGCATATTGTGGGGGGAGGGAGCGGATGACAACTTTCAGGAGATGATTCTTTTCTTTTACCATGGATTCCAGGGATTATCAAGCTTGAGCCACCAGGCTTGTTAAGGAATCACATTTACCCCCTGACCTATCTTGCAGATGCAGCATATTTAATTGTATATTTTAAAATGTTAAGTAGCCTCCAATTATCCTCAGCATTTTTAGCTCTTTTTAATTCATGTTTTATAGTAAATTTTGTCAAGACCTTGCTTTCAAATAGATATACTTATTTCTGACTGTGAAGGCCTTTCTTAGCTATTAAAACATAGGGAAGAATTATGAATCTCTTTCTTCTCATACCCTGTCACTCACTACCAGCCAAAAGCAAATTTGTAATTCAATTATTATTGTAAGTCCCCAATTAGGCCTTTGTTCATCCCTGGTCTTTTCACGGGTATTGGATAAAGAGCCCTACAAATTGTCCCACTGTGTAAATTCTTCTTATCAATGTCAAGTAGAAAATGCTCCCCCTGAAGATATATAAGCCCACCCTACCGGTTTCAAGTAATGCTGGCTTTAAATTGTCAGCATAGCTCTTCTTTCATAGTTGAAGAAATAATTTAAAAACATGATCTAAAATTATCGGATTTAAGGTGTTAAACAAAAAGCAAAAACACAAAGTATAAGTTCAACAAAAATTGTGTAATTTCTTAGTAAGGCAAGCTTTCATTACCCTGTCCTCTTAGGTGGACAATTCATTACTAATGTCACTAAAAAATCATCCCGTTTGCATTTTCATTACTTATTAAAGCATTACAGTCTGGAATAAGACAATGAAATTTCACATTTAATTTTTGCAAATAACTTATTTTTAAAAGGAGTTTAATGATACAGCTGCTCTGGGCCTTGGTTCTTCATGCTTGGTGCTCTGAGGAAAAACAACTGAAATGCTACATATGTTTATCTGGCCTATTTTATAATGGTTGTTGATGCTTATTCTGATTCCCTTGAGGGCAAATGAAGAACCTGGAGAATTTTAGAGATAAGTTACACATCATCTGCACTCAAGGAACATTCCCAGGTACACAGGGAACTCCAATGTATCTCTCACTGCTTGGATAAAATCATACTGTGTCTCATGATTTCAGAAGCTAGCTATTTTTATTATATATTGGCTTCATTTACTAACTCATCAGCAATTATTTACCACTTTCTAAGTTTTCCAACCTTTAATAATTTTTACTAATATTAGTTTTACTTTTTTGAGGATGCTTATATTTTCATTAATATTATTAAGAAATAAAGCAATCAAGCTTAGACAGTAGGTATATCCCAAATAAATATTTGCTTCTTTATTCTTTATTGTGCATAAAATTTTTGTAGCAGTGTTGTCCACCAAACAATTTAGAACTTCAATAAAGAGAGCTATAGGCAATGAAATATATGGGGCTCTGATAAACAAAATTTATTGTACGAATCGTAGTTGGTCTTTTAATAAAAACCAGGAACCAGATATTGGGGAAAAGCTAACAGATCAGAGAGACAGAGGAACAAGCCCCAGCCACTTCTCACCCAGCCAACTCCTCAGGCCCAAAGGGGAAGATCCTGTCTCCACAAATCCTCAGACTGAATAGCTGAAGCAAAGAGAAGCACAGACCAAAATGAAAGTGGCAAACTCTGTCTTCTCCCATATTATGTACTTTTCTTTGCTCAGCCTTATTATTCCTAGTTCAAACTTTCTAGTGCTGAGATTAAAGGTGTGTGTGTGTGTGTGTGTGTGTGTGTGTGTGTGTGTATGTGTGTGTCTCCCAAGTACTAGGAGCAGAGGCATGGGATTCCAAGTAATGGGATTGACGGTGTGTTCTGTATAAGCAGAGGCATGGCTTTTTTAAGTGAAATTTTCTGATTCAGCCTTAAAGGCAAAACACTTGTGAGTCTTTTTTTAACATTTTATTATTATTATTATTATTATTATTATTATTATTTACAAAGAAGTCACACTTTCTAACCTTGTATATCCTTATTCAAGGTCTTTGCTGCCAAATACTTAAATGGAGTTAATGAGCAGCAGATGGCAGTGATTTACTTGGTGATTATATGAACCCTAAAATTCACCAGAGTAATAATTGTGGGTCTTTCTAGTACCTAAGCTAAAAAGTTAAACTCTCTGAAGCTAGACTAGGAACTGAGTGGAGTCAGGCAGCCACACTAGTGACACCTTTAATCCTTAAACCAAACCTTGGCAGATTAAGGGTGTGTAGAAACAGAAAGAAATAGAGACAGCTGAGTGGTCAACCACCATAGCCAAGCAAAAGGTAGTCAAAAATAGAAAAGATAAGAGATATACAATAGAGACAGAATTTTAAAAACCTGTAAATGTAAATTTAAAAAAATGTAAAATTTTAAAAACCTGTAAATGTAAAAGGGTATGTTTAAAATATACATAGGCTTGAGAGAGAATATAAAAACAGAGAAAGAATAAAGTCCTTAAAAAATAGTAATAAGCCATGTAAAAATGGAAAATACAAAGTGTCTGAATACTGTATAGTATTGTCTTGTCTTTAAGTTTTTTAACTATAAAAGAAGTTGGATTAATAGGCTGTTGGATTAATTCAGCCAATGTGTTTTGTAAATGCATTGACTTTTAAATTGAAATCAAAAGATATGCTACTTTGGAGAAGAGGTTTTTTTTCTTTATTTCTTCAGAAAATTAGAAGCTGTGAATTTATTCCCAGTTAAACAAAATAAAGTTTGATCAGGGAAGAACCCCTCCAATGGAAATGTATGGCCCAGATGATTCAGCATTTCAGGGCAACTCTATTGAAGTTTCCTCTGAACTCTGCATCCAAAACAAATTAAAAGACACTGGCTGAGATTACCCAGCCTTAGAGACTACTCCACTAAATACTTATCCATAATCCTAAATTTTCTTTGGATCTCCATGGGATTGCCAATGCCCCCTTTCAACAGAAAGTAGCCTAGAGAATTACACCCACATTCCCAAAAAAAATGGATTATTGATGTTTGTGTTTATGTGTTAATTATGTTAGTATATATAATGAAAAAGAAAAAGGATATTAGATTTGGGGTTCCACTTATTTTAAAAATAGAAAAAGGGGAAATGTAGTGGATTATGTGTTATATTTTAAGTAATTGTCCTGCCTATAGGTTTAATAAAAGCTAATTGGCCAAAAGGAAGACAAGAAGTATGGGTGGGGCTACCAGGCTAAGAAAACTCTGAGTACAGGAAGAACAGAAACAGATGCCAGACACAGAGCCACCAGACACCAAAGGGATGCAACAGAGGCATGAGAAGGAGATCACAGCAGACTCAGAGGAAAAAAGCTGAAATGCTGCTCTGAGAAAAGGTACTGAGCCGCATGGCTGAACATGGGTTATTTTAAGAGCAAGAGTTAGCAATATGCTTGGTCCTAAGTCAATCAGCATAAAAATTAAAAAAAGGCAACTGTGAGGAGGAAGGCTAGGAGTCTGAAATGAGTGGGAGAAGTGGAGTTGATCAAAATATACCATATGAAATGCTAAAATAATAAAAAGAGTGAGTCTGATTGAACTCACCCAAAATATTTATAAAAAAAAAAAAAAATCCTAGTGTTCATTCAAGATCTCTTGAATCTGAACATTAAGAGCAAGTCTATGTCCTAAAAGTATCTTGCACTTAGGCGCACAGCAGGCCTCTATTCAGAGTAAATATAGAACATATTGTGCTTCTCCACCAATATGCTTTGATGTCTACACACAGGTTTTATAGAACAGAATTCTTATGGTTTTGACTTATGCATTTTCTGTTACTATAGAATTTCTCTTGAATGTTATTTCCTGCAGGCAAGAACTCTAGCCACGTAAGCAATATCCTACAGATTAGTGTTACTCATAAAATTTTTATGGTGTGAATTAGTATCTGAGTCAGCCCCTGTGTATATGTATGTATCTGTGTATATAAAGTGTCATGTAAGACTGATCATCTTGTACCAGAAAATTAATGGTTTCAGCACATTTTAATAGACTTCAGTCTTGATTTTTCAAAAATAATATTTACAGTTCTTTTGAAAAGCACTGTGACATATATCCTTTAAAGATGACATTTTAAAAAAATATTTTCTGAAGTGCTAATAAAATTATATCATTTTCCTCCTCTCTTTCTTTACTCCAAACCTTCCCATGCACCTCACCTTACTATCCTTTAAATTCATGACTTCTTCTTTAGTTGTTGTTATATGTGTGTGTGCATGCAGATGTGTACATTCCTAAATATATAAATACAACCTGCTCAGTCCATACAATGTTACTTATATATTTTTTCAATATATGACCACTTGCTATTAGATAACCAGTTGGTGTACTCTTCCCACTTCCCTGTGTTCTTTGTCTAGGGATGAGGTCTCATATGCTTGGCCCCCTTCCTTGTTAGTATGTCTATTGTTAACCTCCTTTTACAGGTCATGTTTAGGCAGCCATATTTGTGAGACCTCATGGGTATAGCTTCTAGGAAACATCATCTCATAGCAAACTCCCTGATACTCTGCAGTCTATTCTTCTCTTCTTCCATAATAATCCCTGGCCTGTAGGTACAAGTATTATGTTGTAGGTAGAGCAGTTGGATCTGTAGCCCCATAACTCCACTTTTAGATCAGTTGTGGATTTCTGTAATGGTCTCTGACTGTTATATAAAGAAGTTTCCTTGATGAATGATGAGAACTACACCTATCTGTAGGTATAAGAATAAATATTTAGAATGTACTTAAGGATTATGCAGGTTTAGTAAACTGGTAGTTTTAGATTTCCCTCAGATCTTGACTTTATTAATCCTGAGTAGTTGTCTAGGTTCCCAGTTACAGGTATGATTTCCATCTTGTTCACTAGGCCTTCAGTACAATTGGAGATGTTTGTTACTGCCTAGGTATGGGTACCACTGGTATGCTCTTATAGTCATTATGATATCTTGGTTATTGTGGGTTATAGTTGTCATAGCTGTGTAGGAGTATTGGCTGTTTCCCTTCTTTGGAAGGTTGCATAGAACCTTCTGATCCCATGAAAGATAGTCCTCAGGGAGGTGACAGTCAGGTCAAATCCTCTGGTTTCTATTCTAAAGTCTATGGTGCATTTAGACCAAGGTCTTACTTCCCACTTTTGAAGAGCAACAAAGAGCAATAGCAATAACCTATAAAATTTTGGGAGTTTTTTGGACACCCTAACCAACAACTCACCCAACTTGTGATTGATTTTTTGTTGGATAGTCTATGGTTCTAAGAGAGAGGATTGCCAGACAACATGAGAAGTTTCATTTAAATTGTACATGTATACACAGACATGTATTGTAGGTTGTGGTAGTTTGAATGATAATGGTTCCATAGGCTCATATATTTGAATACTTAGTCACCAGGAAGTTACACTATTTGAAAGGATAAAAGATATGACCTTGTTAGATTAGTGGCCTTGTTGGAGGAAGTGAGTCACTAAGGATGAGCTTCAAGATTTCAAAAAGCCCATGCCAGGCCCAAGCTGCCTGCCGATGTAGCTATCAATTACTTCTCCAGTGCTATGCCTACTGCTGTGCTCCCTATCATGGTAATAATGGATTAAGCCTCTGAAACTGTAAGCAAGTCTCCAGTTAAATGCTTTATTTTATAAGAGTTGCCTTGGTCATGGTATCTCATCACAGCAATATAACAGTAACTGAGACATAAGTATTTTTTATGTGGATAGTTAATAGCATGATGCCTTGTGACTTTCTCAGACATAGTTACTGTTACCTGACTATCGTCCCTCCATCTGTATTTATCTGTCTCCCTACCTAATCACATCCTTCTTGTTTTTTACAATTTTGCCCTTCAGGTTTATTGTTCATTGCTATTCCCCTCTCTATTGCCAACCCTAGCCCCACTGGAGCTTTTGTATTTTCTCTGGATTATATACTTACATCTGAAGATTTGGAGCTAGAACTTCAGCTAAGCAAGAATATGTGACATCTGTCTTTCTGCATCTGGCTTGTCTTCCTCAATATGATCATTTCTAGTTCCATCTACTTATCTATGAATTTCATGATTTTATTTTTCCATAGTGTATGTATCATGACTAGAATAGCAATGAATATAGCTGACCAAGTATCTGTGGAATAGAATACTGAGTCATTTGGGAATATGTTGTGGAGTGGCAGCTGGGTCACATAGTAGATTTGTTTTTCAAGTCAGGATTCTCCACTCTGATATCCAAAGTTAGTGGATCCATTTACAACTGGAGCAACAGGAAATGAGAGTTCCCCTTTCCCCGTACCTATAAAGAGGAAATTCTTTTGATTAAATGTGTGTTAAATTTTCCTATAAAAGTGTATACCTAAGCTTAAAATATTAAATGCATTACTTTATTAATACTGTGACAAGTTTCGAAGTTAGCGAGTATTTCCTCAAACTACTGTGCTGGCTAGTTTTATGTCAACTTGACACAAGCTAGAATTATCTGAAAGGAGGGAACCTCAATTGAGAAAATGCCACCATAAGATATAGCTGTAGGGCATTTTCTTAATTGCTGACTGATGGTGAAAGGCCCAGCCCATTGTAGGTGGTACTATCCCTGGGTTCTGTAAGAAAGCAAACTGAGCAAGCCATGTGGAGCAAGCCAATAAACTGCCCCTTCATGACCTCTGCATCAGCTCCTGCCTCCAGATTCCAGCTCTGTTTGAGTTCCTTTCCTGAGTTTCTTCAGTGATGACCACAATGATAAAAGCCAAATAAACTCTTCCCTCCCCAACTTGCTTTTGGTCATGGTGTCTCATCATAGTAATAGTAATCCTAGCTAGGACAATTAACAAGTCAAAAAACTACTAGAAATGTATTCTTTAACACAGAATAAAAATACATAATCTTTCTGAGCAAAACAGAATTTTGGTGGTTTTGGTTTTTTTTTCATCTTCCAAAGTAGAAGCATGGTTTCATTGTTTCACGTTTGTATTACAAAATAGAGGCAGAGATATCTAAAGTATATATAAAGAGATCATATTCAAAAAATAAGGAGGACCTAGAGAGATGAATGTCTGAGTGATTAATAATGCTTGCTCTTCTTGTAGAAGATCCAATTTAGGTTCCAAGTACCCATGTTGAGTGACTCACAATTGTCTCTTAACTCCAACTTCAGGAGATATGGTGTCCTCTTCTGGACTCTGGGGACAACTGCACTCATATGCACATACCCACATGCAGTCATATACATACACATTAGAATAAATGTTATTTTTAATAAAAATGATTAAATATTAACTAAATTAATAAAACATGCTGAAAGGAACATATTTAATTAGAGGACCAGTTTCAAAAGAGCAAAGAGCATTGTGTTTGAGTTTCTATTCTCTGCCACTTGCAGAGTCTGCTACATCAGAGGTACTTAATAAATATTGGACAAATGAATGATCTAATGAATGCATTTCATTAACTTTGTTTCAAAAACTTTGATTTTATTAATGAGCCCATTTTTTATCTAGCAACATTCGACCTAACAGTAGCAATTTGCTTGCTAAGTGCACATACCTTTTTCACATATCGACACTTTGATCCACAGCTGGTGACATCAAACCATTTTAAGGCTTCAGAAAATCTCTTAGCTCTGATTTTAAAATGGATAAGGATGTTAAATTTCACTTTATTTCTGTTCCTTCCACTACTGGTCCTGATAGTTTTATGGGATTAGCACCACTTAACAATTTATTCAGAGTCCTCAGTTTTCTTTATTTCCTCCTTTCACCAAGTAGAAATTCAAATTATAAAAGTTAATAGGGCTATAAAAATAGAGTACCAAATTTCTTTTAATGGTTGTGTGAGTGCCATTGATTGAGGACATCTGCTCTCTCAATAGTGTATTCAGTGCCCAGTAACTGTACAGAAAGAGGCCAAGGTAGATGTCTGCCAGTGGTCAAAGACCTGTCACAGACTACTGCCCTGTAGGACTGTGGGTCTCAGCTGCAGTTTCCCTGTAGCACCCAAGTCTGCAGGGCTGCTTCTGTATGTAGAGGCTGCCGCATTGATTTCTTCCTGGAATAGATTTCTCACAAACAAGGATAATCCTCTATTTGAGGCTTAGTCACTTGAATTCCTCTCTGTATTCTTCACTGTCAGGCTTGGCAATTGTATTTATTCTTGCTAGAATGCACTTACTATGGTAGTTATGACACTTTTCACTCTAACCCCCTTTTTTCAAGGCCTTAGAGGAGGAAAAAAAAATGTCTTTAGCTAGAAATTTCTCATCCTTGTTGACAGTTTGGAAATGATTTATTTTAGAGGAGAGCAGAGGTGAGAAGAGTAAAAAAAAGATCATTTATTGCAGCATTCCTGAGAACTCAGCTATCAGTTCATCACAGGCTTATTGATAAATGAAATGTTCTGGTGTTCAACATTAAATTCTAATTGCAAAAATAAGCTTTAATCTTTGCTTAAGAAGTTACACTAAAATGTTTTGAAGTCTTACGGAACCAAAAACACTGAAAAATATTCTCATGGCTGAAATAAATTTATTTTCTCCTACATTATTACAGTAAAATGGATTGCTATAATAACAATGAAAATGTGATTTGATTTATATATTTGAAAATACTTAATTTTAAAATACATATATCTAAATACAAATCAATATTTACTGTCTGAGCATATTTTCAGATGTTTTTATACTAGCTTCGTTCAGATTTGTAAGAATTAATTAAAAACTGTCAATCTTCAAGTACTCTACTTTATAGTTCTCATTTTAATCCATTGCTTTCCAGATTGTTTTCTCCAGAAGAGTTACTGATGTAAGCTTAATTACAGACCCACAATCTCTGAGTATGAGCTACCTATGCTTAGTAAGTCAGTTTTCTGTCTCTGTCCTTCCCTAACCTGCTGCCATCTTTAAACACAGGACCATAGTGTGAGACTTGTGGTCGTAATCTTTTTTATTTGTGAACCCCCTTTCCTGGTCTAGCTAAAGACCCATGGTTTCAGAGCCATCTTTCCCTGGTCCAGTTAAACAGCCCACCTGTAGTGGGATTCAGGCATTATTGAGGTAGACCTAGAGGCATAGCTTTGGGGTCTCAGGACCCTGAATGGGATGTGGCCAGCCCCTATTGAGAACCCCTTTGCTCCCTGACTTTCTTTCTTGTTTGTTCCTGCTCTCAGAAAGAGGTCTAACACCATCGCAATGTGTGGCAGTTTCACTCTCCAAAAATTGTCTTGAAGTTCAATTTACATCAGTGTTTATGTATCCTCTTAAATATTAATCCTTTATATAAACAATTACAAATAAATAATTCTACAATGCACACCCACTAGATTTACCTGATCTAGCTGAGGTTATATATCTCCTGCACTGGCACAATCTAAGTAAAGCCAGATCACATCAGATGCAACCAAAGAAAGAAGTCTACATGCCCAGGGTAAATTGCAAAAATAAAATAAACATAAATGGTCAAAATAGCATGTTTCACATCAAAACAATTAGTCCTATAGACGTGTTCTCTACATCCCAGGAAACAGAACTCAAAGGAACAATCATAAGATTTTATTTTTTTATTAAAGAAAATATAAATATTTATTGAACACCAAGAGAATAAAAATAGGCACTTGAGTAATGTTCAAGAAAAGACAAATATGCAAAATGATAAAGATTTTTCAGGATATGAAAACTGAATTGAAAAGATATAAATGTTGAAGAGAACTTAATCTAAAATGAAGATGAAAAACTCAATAGCCCAATTAGCAAACAAAAGACAATCTTACATGTAGAATAAATCAAGCAGATGATAGAATATCAGAATTCAAACAAAAAGAAGATAATCTAGACAAAATAAGGGGAAAAAAAGAAAAAAGTTAAAGCACAGGAAAGGAACATACAGAATATGTAGAACACCACCAAAATACCAAATCTTTGCATTATTGGCATAAAGTATGGAGAAGAATCCCAGATCAACAGTGTAGACCAAATCTTTAGCAAAATCCCAGAAGAAAACTTTCCTAAACTAGGAAAAGATATAGCCCTACAGACACAAAAAGCACAGAAACCCCAACTGAACAAGACCAAAAACCAAACACCCTATGGTTGGCTCTTCATAGTCAAAACGCTAAATATAGACAACAGAGAAAAATACAGAAAGCTGCAAGAAAATAAACACAAGTCACATATAAAGGAAAACCCATTAGAATAACACCTGAGTTCTCAATGGAAACTCGAAAAGACGATGACTCCCAACCTACACCACTTACCCAGAAAAATTATGTCCCATTGTTGAAGGAAAAAATTTTTTTCCATGATCTAAACTTGTTCTATAAAGCCAGTACTCTAATACTCAAACCAAGTAAAGATAAAACAAAAAAATCTAAATTACAAATTGATATTCCTGATAAACATAGATGCAAAAATCTCCAGTAAAACACTAGGAAACTGAATGCAAAAATATAAGATCACTCACTATGATCAAGTTGGCTTTGTCCTGGAAATGCAGGATATATACATAAGTATAACAAATCATCTAAGCTTAAAGACAAAAATTATATGATCACCTTAATAGATGCAGAAGAAATTTTGACAAAATCCAATATGCTTTAATGATCAAAGTTCTATTGATGGTATTGAAGGGAAAATTCTTCAACTTAATAAAAGCTACATATGACAAACCCACAGTCAACATCATACGAAATGGAGAAAAACTCAAAGCAAAAAGTCAGAAAAAAAAAAAGGGCTACCTGCCATCCCCACTCCTTTTCAATAATGTGCTCTAAGCACTAGCCAGAGTAAGAATGTAAGAGAAGAAACTAAAGAGATAGAAATAGAAAAAGAACTCAAACTATCACTATTTGCAGATGATATGATTATAAATAAAAGATCCTAAAAGTCCCACCAGAAAACTAGAAGCAATTTTAACCAAATAACAGGGTTAAAAAATTACTTTCAAAAATCAGTAGCCTTTTTATTTACCAAGCAAAACCACACTACCAATAACAGACACGCTGAGAAAGAGATATGGACACACTCCTATTCACAATATCATCAAAAACAATAAAATACTTTAGAATAAATCTAAAGATATAAGAGACATCTACAGTGAAAACCCAGATCTCTAAAGAAAGAGACTTAGAAAGATGCAAAAAGGTAAAAAGACATCTCATGTTCATGCATCAGTAGAACTAATATTGTGAAATGTAGCAATTTACAGACTCAGTGCCATCCTGACAAAAGCCCACATGAACATGGAGTAAACACCATAATCAGGAATGTAGAAGTAAAGCATGGGTTGGGGAGAGAAAAGGAAAGCAGGATATAGATGATGTGAAGTGGAAAATAAAATCATGAGGGGGACTTCAGCTGGGAGGGCAGAAGGAGGCTAGTACAGAAGGAGAGGGAGAGACAAGAGACAGAACCAAGATTGTTTGATAAAGTCTCAAAAAATGATATTATATTATTTTATATTTACCTAAAGTTATACACAACACACACACATACACACACCCCACTTGGGCTGACAATGTTCTTCACAAGTACCTCAGATCCCAGTACCAGGCACATGAATCATGAATCCAGGTGACTAACCTTTAAGGGTAAATTTCAGGGGATCCCAGCCTAGATTTACTAGGAAACTAATAACTACTAAGAAAAGGAAAACTAGCCTCTGTCAAGGATGAGCCTGTCCAGTACAGACTAGTCTGCACTGAAACCATATACACATAAACAACAAAAACAGACTCAGTAGGTTGTATTTATTTATAGTTGTATACATATACATGCATGTGCTCACACATATACACTTATATAATATATATACATGTATGCAAAAATAATAAGGAAAAAGATGTTTTCTTTTTTATGATGGGAATTATTGATGAATGGTCATTAATATCCCTTAATATTTTTTCCTTCTTTATTTATTTTGTATTTATCAAGAAAAACAGTAAAATGAATTTAAAATGCTGGTAAGTTTACAATAACTATGAAGATAAAAATCATAAGTATGACTTATCAAGGGTGATAATGCAAATAAGATTACTACACATATATTTACTTTGTGTTCAGCTTTCCCTCTGAATTTCTTTTTTCCATTCCTGTATATCCTTATTCAAGGACCCTTCCCCTTCCCGCCACATCAGATCATTTTTTCTTCTCCACAACTCCCCATCCCCTCCCTGGGCAGGCAGCAGACAGTCCTATGGTCCCACTGACCCAATAATGCTTAGATCAGTCTCCACTCCTGGCAAATCCAGTTTTGTCCCCCCTCCCTCAAGAGTGAGTCAGGTGTTCCTATAGTTGGAGTGGGATCCGAAGGGTCAGTCCAGGGTGTTTCTGATCCCAAGCTGTTCAGTGGTTGTGATTTGCAGCTTGGGCATGCTTGGCTTTGGAAAAAGATGTTTTCAAACTGATAGTGAGAAAGACATGGACATGTTTGTAAGAAGGTTTATCTGATAGTGGCTGAAGTAAGAAAATGGAGGGAAAAGTTATGTAATTTTATTTTAATTTAAAACATATTTAAAAGAATTATTAAATATATCCTTATGAATAAATTATATAAGTTACTGAAATAATTAATTAATAAACAGTATTTCAAAATGTGTCAAACTCACTCTAAAATTCTCTGATTTTGCTACCACAATATAAAATAATAGCAATATGCAAGGCAATCTATTGAACTTGTCTCTCTTTTTTTCTAATTGGAAAAAAAGTAACATTAGTCAGGCATATTGGTTCATGCTTTTAATCCCAGTTGGGAGGTAGAGGTAGGCAGATCTCTGTGAGTTTGAGGCAGCCTGGTTTACATAGTAGTAGGACATCCAGAGCTGTGTAGAAAGACCCTGTCTCAAAAGCAAGTAAAAGAAACAAAAAAACAATGACAATAGCAACAACAAAACCCTTTCAAGTGATTTATTTTGGATTCCTTGTAAATAGCTGAAGGGAAAAGAACAGTGAGCAAATCTGGTTTAGCCTACTCCAAATTCCCAAGAGTGACATGTCACTTCAACATCATCTATTATACTTAGATTTTAGCAGGAAATAAATAATACAAATACTAAGTATTTAAAAGAAACAGTGTATCTTCATAATGAGACATTAAAGACAGGCTAGTGGTGACTATTAATTCTTCTATATTTATTTCTGACTTTGTATGCTAATTTCAGAGACTACAATGAATAAAACCCAGTGAAATATTGAATGCATATTCAGATTATTTTTCTCAAAGGCAAGATTATATGCCACAAAAAGAAATGAGGACCTATATAAAAATATAGTTATGTTTAATTACATATATGTTAACTATATTTTTAACTCTGTACCTAAACATTCACACTGGCTCAAATTTGAAATTACAAATATAAAGTTTAAATTATATTTATCTTTTCTTAACAATTTTTGTCTCCAGACAAGACTAAGAGTAAACCATTATGAAATTTAAATTTTCTTTCTTCTCTTGAGTTAAGAATAATATGTAGACATTAGCCATTAAGCGCATGATAACCAAGTTCCAATCCATAGTCCTGAGAGGACAGGTATATAGAGAAAGAGATTGGGGGAACACATAGACATGCCTATGAGGGAGAAACAGAATAGATTTTATAGGTGAACTGGGGGGGGGCAAAGGTGACAAGAACAGAAAGAACCAGTGAGGAGAGTGGTGTGAAGGCAGGGAAAACGTGAGGAGAAACAGCTCTATAACTGAGGGGCATTTGAGGGGAGTATAAAAACTTCTTAAAAATATATGAAGGCACTTCTAAAGAAGTCTACAAGTAATGAAGATAATAGAGTCCCAAATGGCCATTGCTTGTTAGCAAACAAATCTTCCAGTATCAGGACTGGATTATATTCATTAGAGTTGTTGGCCAAATGGATACCATGGAAATTCCCAACCAACCTAGGCAGTTGTCAAGATAAGCTGCTCTCTGCAAATGGCCAGCAAGGCCCCATTGCTGAGGAAAACACTCACACAACTCATTGAACATGGAGAGGGTGAGCTGGTGCTCGAACAGACCCTTCACCCTCATCTTCCAGTGTCTTTGGTATAAGAAGATGCTCTACAGGTTACATAAACACCAATACAGCCACAAAATCTACAATGGTGTTCTATTTGAAAGATAAACTAAGGTAGCTGTGGCACAAAGCTTCTGGGAGTAACCAGCCAATGTCTGATTTGGCCCTATCCACTGCTTGCATAAAACTGAGAACTAGAGACCAGAGATACCAAAAACATAGGGTAAAAACAATACCATGGGTCTTAAAAAAAGTAACAATAAAATGATATCTAATGACAGTCTGCTGTGAGAGAGAGAGACTTTGGAACATACCACTCTAAATGGAATGTCTCCATCAATTCCCATCCCTCAGAGCTCAAAAACACTGTGAAAGAGGAGGTAGAAAGAGTGTAATAGCCAGAGGGGATGGATGACACCAGAAGAACAAGGCTCTCTAAGTCATCTTAGCAAGGCTCATATAAACTTGCAGAGACTGAAACAGCAGGCACAGGGCCTAGACCTGTGCCAGGTCCTCTGATATGAATTATAGTTTTCTCTTTGTTTTTGGATTTTTTAATTTATTTTTGAATAAATATTTATTTATTCTTTGAATAAAGAATCATTTTTTATCCATGTATCCCCTTGTTCAAACTCCCTTCCCCCTCCCAACCCTCCCAGTCACTCTCTCTTCTCCCCAACTCCTTATCTCCTTCCCAGCAATGGCAGGAGGTCCCAAGGTCTCAATGTGGCTTAGTTCAACATCGACTCCAGGCAGATCCACTTTCCTCACCCCAACATCAAGATTGGGTCAGGTGTTCCTGTGGAGGGAATGGGCTCCATGGGGCCAGCCAAAGGTGCTTCGTTACTGGACTTTAAACAAAAACAAACAGCAAAGCACACCCAAGCTGCAAATCACAACCACTGAACAGCTTGGGATCCAAAGCACCTTGAATTATAGTTTTCAGTTAAGCATTTTTTATGCGATTCCTGTGAGTGTGAACCAGCAGGACTCTGTTTCTAGTGCTTTCTCTTGAGCTCTTTTCCTTATGTTGGTTTTCCTTGTCATCTTCAATATGATGCTTTTTGTT
The DNA here is from genome assembly GCA_004025045.1 of Sigmodon hispidus. Lineage (NCBI taxonomy): Eukaryota > Metazoa > Chordata > Mammalia > Rodentia > Cricetidae > Sigmodon > Sigmodon hispidus. The sequence goes on from PVIH01010606.1 coordinate 40,677, forward strand.
TTGTCTTATTAATTTTATTTTTTATGGTGTAATTATATCAGCTCATTTTATTTATTCATATACTCATTTATTTTGATTTACAAATCAATGCAAGCAAGGTTGTCATTTGTGTTTCTGTCAAGTCAACCACTCTTAAAGCAGTCATAGTGCTTAATTTTGAAGATATGATTTTTAATAGATTATACACATAACATTTATATTTATCTTAATAGACATAATTTATAAAATAGTCTATATTTTTGTGACATATTCTTTTTTTCTCTTTTCTTTTTTTATTATTTTAAAAAAGGAATTTTTTAAAAGGCTAATTGGAAGTAGGCTACACATGAATATATTTTGTGAGGAAATTTCCAAAGGAGTGCAGCACACTGGGGTTGGCTTAAACTCTTACTTAAAAGATGGTCCTGGGCCAACCTCTTATGCACTAGAATTGGAACTTTTTCATTATTGTTCCAGGTAGCATATGAAAGTGCAAAAAAAAATTATCAGTATCATCGCAAAATCACGTACCACAGGTCAACCAGATGGCTCAGTAGTCAAGAGTGTCTGCCACCAAACCTGATGATTTGTGTGATCCCAGAATCTACACAATAGAAGGAGAGTTGTCCTCTGCCCTCTGCACACCCACCATGCCACACATGTGTACATACACTAATTAATAAATACTTTAAATATTAAAAACAAAATCACTTTCCTGGATACAAGAGGAAAATGTAAGTGACTGTGACCTGATTCACAATTTGGAAAAGAAAAAAAAATTATTGAAAACACGAAAGCATTGCTTGCCACAGTTCTCAAATATATATATATATATATATAGTGTTATGCTTAGTTGAAAATTATGATTACTGTGTGTGGAGCACAGTAGGACCATCAGGCAGGTATATTATTTGAAACACAAGTCTCAGTTGTATGTTAAAAAATAACTACTATGCAAAACATTCAGCTTGATGTCCCCAGGTTCTATGTGAAAACATATACTATTCAGAATTTACACATAAATTAAAATGAAAAGGTCAGCATTGGTCTTTCTTCCTCACTGTTTCTACACCTTTGAAACAAGCTCAGGAAATATATGCAGGTGGCTTTTTGATTAATTTGATGGAGGTACATCTATGGAACCAATTTACAAGTGATTTGCAGTCAAGCTGACATTACTGAAATAAACGGTGCTATTACTATGATTTATGCTAGTATTCCAAACACAAATGATAAAGTGAAATTTACAGTCCTTAATTACCACCATGAAGAATTGGGAGGGAGAGAAAAGAGCAAAGATTGGCAATTTGCAAACTTGTCAGTAAGGCAAGATGCAAAAATCTATTCTTTCTTTTAAAAAAACATATATTGTGTAAATTGGTTTTACTATATTGTTATCAATTTATTGAGAGACAGAGGGAATGCAAAATCTAAAACAAATGATTATAACTTAACCTTGATATGCCAGAAGGGCAGCTTAAGAAAACACCTAAAAATGTATCTATCCTGCACTTACAAAAAAGCAAGCAGGTGACAAAATACAGCACTGCTCATTATTTTGTGGCACAAACAAGACTTGGTTTGCTCTTCAAATCCTTCCTTTCTAGACTATTTCTTAAATGCATTACAACAGAGTGTGGGAAATCAAATTGTTTTTCTCTTGTCCCGCTTGTATGTGATTAGCGCCTACAGTCTGTTCAGCTCTTCAGTGACATTTACAGAGATACTGTTATCTATGTGATGCTAACAAAGCTGTACAGTGGATAACTCACCCTGAGAGCAGAATTTCAAATATTGCTGTTTTCAAGGAGCTGAGGAGAATGTGATGCCTGTGCTGGCTGGGCCCATGGACTGTTTATTTCTCCATTTCCCCTCAATTCCACTTGTGTGGTCCACTTCCTACTACTCTACTGAAATACTAAGATAATCACCTAACCAGGAAGAGAAGATGTATTCTAATTCATTTTTTGTCTAGTGTCCTGAGGCTTGTCAAATAACAAGGGAGAATATTATGGCAGAGAATAAGTAGGGAACAAAGCTGTTCACATCATGATGACTGCAGGCAGAGACAAAATAGGAGCTAATACTCTAACATCTAAAATTATGCTTCCCAAAGGTCTAGCTTTCTTCCTCTAGAGCAGTATTTTTTAACCTGTGGGCCATGACCCCTTTGAGAGATTTCATAGGGTTACATATTACATATCCTGCAAAACAGATATTTACATTACAATTCATAGGAGTAGCAAACTTACAGTTATGAGGTAGCACTAAAAATAACTTTATGGCTGGAGGTCACCACAATGGTGCAGAACTGTGTTAAAGGGTCACATTGTTAGGAGGTTGAGAACCACTGCTCTAGGGCCTCATCTCCTAATAATTCCACAATATCCCAATAGTTCAGCAATATGGAAAGAACTCAAGTCTTCAGCACACGGGCTTTTTGAAGAAGGTCTATTCAAACTGCACAACACTACCTCAACAATGTCACATATTCTTTTGGATAACTGACTACTATAAGAGGATGCCTAGAGTTCCAAAGGATATGGTAATCACAATTGGAGGAAGTCAATTCACTCTGCAGCATCTCACAAGAGTGGTCATTTGAATTATTTTACTGACTGCTTCAGTAGAACTCCAAAAAGTGATGTAGGTTGGTGACTGATTGGATAAGACAGACAAGAAAGGATGGAAGATTCAAATATAACAGAGGTTCTTGTTTGTCTGATTTAGAAATTACAATGCAGTTTTAGAAATCAAGAAGTTACCACTAAAAGCTTAAAATTTATTCACTTCAGAAATATTAAGTTTTAGGGCAAATAGGAGACCCAGACAAACTTATCTAGTAAATATCTAAGTATGTGAAAATGAATTTCTAGATAACTTGAGTCCAGAGAGACAGATTTCAGAAAATTATAAATAAAAATAAAGCCTGAAGATAGGGGTTAGAATAAAACAGGTATAATTATTGTATAATAACATGCAAAGAACAATGATCAAAGCACAAAAACTTTTTAAATGTTATATTTAATTAACCAAAGAAAAAGAATGAAATGAAGTACCAAACTAAATCCTTTAAAATATTAAGAGAAAAATGACCATCACATTTGTGTATAAACCATCTTAATAATCTATGATTTTCCACTTAAAATTATTTTTCTCAAACTGGGTTGGGGATCCAGTTTGATTTGAGCATAATCATCTGGAGTCACAATCATTATACCTATCCATGAGCAATCCTGTTGCTTTACCCACATAGTTTCCCATAGACAAAAGCATTATCACAGTGTATGTGGAGCGTTATGAATGGATCCTGGTGCCATCAGCATCAGGGATGTATCTGATATCTTTGATATTATTATAGATTAGGAATAAGCAGGAACATTTCAATAGGATCCTGTTCCATTACTATGCAGCCTTCTTCTGGCCCAGCTGGTAGGGACTCCCTAGTTTTGCCATTACCCATGGCCATGCTTCTCCTAGTGCAGTACTAGGTCTGTCTGGGTTTGTTTGTCTTGCAGAATCTTGTGACTAGTTCTCATACACACTGGGGTTCTATTTTCCACACACTGAGATATAAGGTGAGAAAAAATTACAGAGATAAGCCCCTTATGGAGTTTACAGCTTTGTATGTAAAACCTCCATAATCCTGATGGATTCTTATTTTATCTTTGCTTTGGTCTCAGAAAACCTTAAAAGCATGTGGGCATTCCACAGTCAGGTAGGTTGTTTATGTCTACTTCCCATCAACTCTGCTTAATTACTGCTCCATAAAACATATTTTAGTGATTTTTCTCCATTTAAATAATTTTCCTCCTAAGATTGTCTGTGATTATTTAATTTCACATCTTCTTTGATGATCTCCTTATGTCCAATCCAGAAGTTTTACACTTTGTTACGTGTATTGTGACAGTATCCCCTAAATTGTTATGTATTTTCCTCATTATATTTTTATTACCATTCTTAAAACACACCACAAGGGATTTCAAATGTTCTGTTTCTTGTCCCTTATAAGTGTTTTCATCAATATTTAATATTAACTACCATTTGAAGTCTTACTTGATGTATTAAAGATTATACTAAGTGTTTGACATTCATCATATCATTGCATCCTCTTTGAAAACCTCTGAATTGAGTGGTTCTATTTTCTCTAACTTAGTTAAGAATACTGAGTATGAGGTTAGGTCTTATTTCAAAATTAAACAGAAATTAACCAATAGAACTTGTATTTAATGGTGAGTCCAATGTTTATCATAATTCTTGTGGGAAATCTATTGTGATTATTATAGATGTACTTTTAAAGTATATCTATTGTTAACAAATATATTTCCATTATTTAAACACTTTAGAAAATAAATTTTCATTAGAGAAAACAGGCATCAATTTGTCAATGCCAATATTAATTCAAAAAGATAAAATTCAGACACTTTGTTCCTTCTTCCATCATCATCTCACACTTTATCAATCACTATCATATCTCCCAAAAGACTCAGGCATTGTTTTAATATCTCTCTACCATCACCTCTGCTATTTTTCTACCATAATTACTCATTACTCTGAATTCACCTTTATTGATAGACAATGATAAATGTGCATAAGATCCTCATACTTTGAAAATAGTCATTAATTTTCATTAGTCACATATTCTAGAGTTGACTTTTGTACACATATTATTTATCAATTTTAATATATTATGACTCCAAAATATTAATATATAATCACTAACTATACTACTATATTATTATCCATGTACGTATATCAATATATGCATTGGTTATATTAAAGTCAGTATATATATATATAAGTTCATATAATATCAGATAGTTTAGTGTAAGGTAATATTTCTTTTTATTTTAATATATACATAAAAATATACTTACATATGCATTTTAATGGTACTAAATAAGAAGTATATATTGGGGGCTGGAGAGATGGCTCAGCGGTTAAGAGCACCGTCTGCTCTTGCAGAGGACCCGGGTTCGATTCCCAGCACCCACATGGCAACTGACAACTGTCTGTAGTTCCAGTTCCAGGCAAACACCAAGGCAAATAAATAAAGTTTTTTTTTTAAAAAAAAAAGAAGTATATATTATAAGTAGCTCTCAGATAATGCAATGTATATATTGATTCTCTAATACATGCCTTTCATTTTTGAACTGAAACATTTCATTTCATAACTGAACTATTTGCATTTATATTTTCTCAAACACTGTAACAAATGAGCCTGCAATTATATTTAAAAGAAAACTAAAAATGTCACCAGAGCATGTTTGATGTCTTCTCTGGAAATCACCATCCAATGTACTAGGCACTAGCCTTAGTTGGCTATTTAAAATGAATTAATTAAAATAAGTACAGTTAAATTAAGCTTATCAGTTTTACTAGCTCCATTTCAACTACTCAAAATCCACTTATGACTAATGACAAACATTTTATAGAGAGCATATACAGAACATTTTCCAATCTCATGAAAATTTTACTGGTCAATACTAACTTGGGAATTTAATCTCCTAAAGACAACCCTCAAATCAATCTTTAAAAATTCCCTTAAGATTATTTTCTTCTTATACCCTTGCTCTTTTGTTATGCTTAATATTTAGGCTTTATTAATTTTCTAAAATCTACTGCTTTGTCATAATAGTTCTGGGAATATTTTGAACTATAAGATTGATAATGCTAGTGACTTTTCTTAAAACAATAAATGTTGAGTATCTTTTCTCTCACTCCTCATCCTCCTAAAAATCTTAAGATATAAAGAAAGACATTTCTTCAAATCAGCCTCTCTAAGACAGAGTAAAACTAAGACAGACTATGAGTCATAGTGATAAAACCACTTGGTCCTTGGTGAGGATTTTGTTTCTAGAGTTGTAAAGAAACTTAGTAGTTTGCCTTTTTTTGAAGACCAGTTATTATTTTAGCTCAAAAAGTCTGTATTTCTACCACTGTCAGCAATGTTATACTCTGAGCTTGTTTTGTTCCTTGGATTTTTTGGTTTTTTTTTTTTAAATATTCTGAAGCCAATGGGACCCACGTATAAAGAGCAACTTAGGGGATGTATAGTCATAGTATATGGATGATAGCTAGCCAAGACTGATGAATGTTTATGTTGTGAGAATTTTTCTCCAGACTAAAACATTACCACCTGGAGGTGGGGAGAAGGCTCATGAGGTTCACATATATGACATCAGATTACTGAATTTAATGAAGCTCATGCAACTGAGAAGATTTGGGAAACTCACAACCATCTATGAGTCCTCAACTTCTCCTCACAGTTCTGTAGGCATTCTATGAGTACCTTGGGCTGAGGAGACCGTCAGTGTTATAGCTAGTTGTCTTTGAGTTGTACAAGAAGCTGCAGTGATACAGCTTTGGTTAGTCATCATTCAGGCTGATGTGCACCCTACAGTGATATAACTGACTAACTCCCCAGTCACTTATACTCCTGAAAGTAACTATCTATATGCTAATAAACTCGTTGTTTGCCCAACCCTGCTTTGGATGAAATTGTTTCTTTGACCTAAGTTCAGTTTAATAGAGACTGATTCACCAGTAAAAGTCATATAATATAACACTATAATCTTGGCTTTATAGGCAAAGAATCTAGACTAAGGTATCTATACTTAAAGAGACTAAAACACAAGATTTAATTCATATACATTTGTTAGAAATTATATTTATATGATTGTGTTTTGCTTCCTCAGTGACTAAAAAATAAATACCAAAGTACAAACCTTATCCTTTCAATATAAAAACTAAACTGATCTCAGAGCATCCTTTCAAAACCAAATCAAATGTATCCAACAATATAGGTGTGGTGGTTTGTAGTATTACAAATGAGACTCAGAGCCAAATATCGAGGGAAGACTAAAATATCAGAGACAGAAAGCACCACAGTCAAATTTTCACCCAGCTGTCTTGCAACTTCCTCAGGCTCGCTCCTGGTTGCTTCTGCCAGTCGCTTCTCCCAGTTGCTTCTGTGTCTGCCTGGTTTCTACAGCCTTTATATACCTTATCCCATCCAGATTAGAATTAAAGGCATGTAGCCTTGAACTCACAGAAACAGAAGTTCTGTCTCTGGAGTTATGGGATCAAGGGTGTTGATTGCCCCTCCAGCTTTCCCTGTGCTGGGATCAAAAGTGTGTGTGACTGACTCAGCTGTTTATGTTTGTATTCAAAGTTTAAAAATTTCCTGCGCTGTCTGCCTAGGATTTGACTGTGTGCTCTCTCTCCAATATTCAGGTTTTATTAAATATGTAATATATATCCCCACAGTGGTTTATTGTGAGTACTTAATGTTATGAAACAATTAAGTATTTTAAAGTTTTTAACATTGATTTTTATATACTGATAAAATGCTCATTCTGTCTCCGTGAGAGAAGAGGGTCAAAGGCCTGACCATCTTGATATCCATAGCAGCAACACTGGTCCTGCCTGCATTTTCACAGATTCTCCTATTTCTTAACTGGGAAAGGCAGAATATGAGCAGCAATTCATCAGGCATCAGAACAATTCTATATTTAATTTTTTTCCACTTTAGATCAAGTGTCAAAAGTAAGATATGTCTTTAATGGAAACAAGAGACCTATACCTACAAGTGCTTACTAGATACCTCAGTGTCCAGGTACCAGCTATTCAGAAGCTGACAAAAAGCTCAGCTGAAGCATTACTGAAATAAACATATTTAAGGCCTGTTTGCTCAAGCTGTCGCCTAAAGACCAATGGTATTAGCATCTCATGGAAGCTTGTTAGTAATAAGATCTCCAGTTCTATCCAGAAGTATTTGGCAGAAACACTTACACTAAGGAAGGATGTGTTTGTACTCACCTCACTGTTCAGAGGATATCAGTCTGTCATAGCAGGGAAGTCCATGATGGAAGGAGCCTCTGGCGTTGCTAGCTAAAGCTGAGCTAGCTATAACCCTCTAAAGTTATGACAAATAGCCTATGTTATCTAAATGTTCTATAATTCCCAAAACAGCATCAGGAGCTAGGGGACCGATGTTCAAATACATAAGCTCATGACAGACATTTTATTGTCAAACTATAATAACTAAAACTGTTACAAGATGTTACCTGTAAAAGAAAAATCAGTGTGGTATATAGCAAAGGAGTCACAAACTCATGAAGTAAGGTTTTAAACTATATGCATTTACAATTATTTTAAAAATAAATTGTTCTAAAACCTTAATAAAATTATCCTAAGAAAATCTGATTAACTAATTTTAAATTGAGGAATATATAGATTCTAAATGAAGTCTTAGCAACTAAAAGGAGCAAATCATTTCAAAATACAAACTAAATGTTCCATATGTAATACAAACACATATTCATATATACACATACATATATGTATGTAATGTTTGTAATCCCCTAAATTACCTGCATTTACACCTTCTGTAGTTTCAGTTACCTATGATAACACAGGATTACCTATCATCCAAAAATATTAAATGGAAAATTTCAAAAGTAAGCAATCCAGAAACTTGAATGGTATGACATTCTGAGAAGTGAGAAGATTAGCATGAGGAATTCTTTTATTTTTAATTTTTTATTTAAAAAGTTTTATCTCATATCCTCCAATGCTCCCCTTCCCTCCTGTCCTCCAAGTACTCCCTCACCCCCTCACCCCCCAAACCATTCCCAGAGAAGGCAAGGAATCCCAAAGTGAGTCCACTTTTGCTGGCATATCTAGTTGTGGTAGGTCCAAGTCCCTCCCCCAGTATCAAGGCTGAGTTGGGTGTTCCTCTGTAGGGAATGGGCACTGAGATATCAGTCAATGCACCAGGAATAAACTCTGGTCTTACCGCAAGAGGCTCCACAAACTGCCCACTCCATTTGACTGCTGTCTACCTTTGAAGGGTTTAGTTTCTCTCTGTGAAGCTTCCTCAGCTGCCATTTTAGAGACAGTGAGCTCCCAATAGCTTGGGTCAGCCATTTCTGTGGGTCTCATCCTCATGATCCTGATCCCTTTGATCATATGCTCTCTCCTCCCTTTCTTCAGCTGGACTAGGAGCTGAACCCAGTGATTAGCCATGGATCTCTGCTTCTGCCTCTATCTATTGCTGATGAAAATTATATAATAACAATTAGGGTGATCATTCATTTGATTATAGGAGAAGTCCTGTTTCTCCACTATTTCTTGGAGTCCTAGCCAGGGACATGTTGTGAATTCTAGGATATTTTCCTAGCACCAGGATTCTCTCTAACCCCTCAATGGCTCCCTCTATCAAGATACCTATTTCTTTTTTTCAATTTTTAATGCAAAATCTATTTATTCACACTTCCCAATGTCTTAATGTATCCTTTGGCTATACACATCTATAATTTTTTTATACAATAAAGTCTCATTTTTTATCCATGGATCCCCATGTTCAAACTCTCTTCCCCCTCCCAAGACCTCCAGGTCAGTATCTCTTCTCCCAATCCCTCCCATCCCCTCCCCAGAAAGGGCAAGAGGTCTCAAGGTAGATTAGTTCAGCATCCACTCCAGGCAAGTCCAATTTTCTCATCCTAAAATCAAGACTGGGTTAGGTGTTCCTTTGGAGGGAATGGGCTGCAAGCTGCCAGTACAAGGTGCTTCAAAGCCCAGGGTGTTCAGTGATTATGATTTGCATCTTGGGTGTTCTTTGCTTTTTGTTTAAAGTCCACTAATGAGTGAGAACATCGCCTGCTTATCTTTCTGGGTTTGTGATACCTCCCTCAGGAGGATATTCTCCAAATCCATCCATTTGCCTGCCAATTTTAAGATATCATTTTTCTTACTGCTGAGTACACCATTGTGTAGATGTGTACTACAGATTGTTAATCATTTCTTCAGCTGAGGGGCATCTAGGTTGTTTCCAAGTTCTTTCTATTACAAATAATAATGCTCTGAATATAGTTGAGCTGATGCTTTTGAGGTGGCAATGTGCATCTTTAGGGTATATGCCCAATAGTGGTAATGCTGGGTCCTTGTGGAGACTGATTCCCAGTTTTCTGAGAAACTGCCATACTGCATTCCAGAGTGGCTGAACAAATTTACACTCCCACCAAAATGGAGGAGTGTTCCCCAGTTGTGCATAGGCTGTCATCTGTGCTTTTAATCTTAGCCATTCTGACAAGTGTAAGGAGGTATCTCAAAGTTCTGTTGATATGCATTTCTTGGCCGTGGTGGATGATTTTTTATATATATATTGTTGTATAGAGTTTGCCAAAATTTTGTTGAGAATTTTAGCATCAATATTCATGAGGGAAATTGGTCTGTAGTTCTCCTTCTTTGTTGTGTCTTTGAGTGGCTTGGGTATTAGGGTAATTGTGGCCTCATAAAAGAAATTTGGCAGTATTCCTTCAGTTTCTACTGTGTGAAATAGTTTGAGGAGTAACAGTAGTAATTCTTCTTTGAATGTCTGGTAGAATTCTGCACTGAAACCATCTGGACCTGGGCATTTATTTTTGGGGAGGCTTTTAATGACAGCTTCAATTTCCTTTAGGGTTATAGGTCTGTTTAGGTAATTAATCTGTTCTTCATTTAATTTTGGTAAATGGTACCTGTCCAGAAAGCTGTCCATTTCTTCTAGGTTTTCCATTTTTGCAGAATATAGATTTTTGAAGTATGATCTGATAATTCTCTGGATTTCCTGGGGGTCTGTTGTTATGTCCCCCTTTTCATTTCTGATTTTGTTGATTTGGACACTCTCTCTCTGCTTTTTGATTAGTTTGGATAAGGGCTTATCTATCTTGTTGACTTTCTCAAAGAACCAACTCTTAGATTCATTGAGTCTTTGTATTATTCTTTTTGTTTCAATTATATTGATTTCAGCTCTAAGTTTGATTATTTCCTGCCATCTACTCCTTCTAGGTGAGTTTGCTTCTAATTGTTCTAAGGCTTTCAGCTGAGCTGTTCTCTAGTGTGAGATTTCTCTAGGTTTTTCATATAGGCATCTAGCGCTATGAATTTTCCTCTTAAGACTGCTTTCATTGTGTCCCACAAGTTTGGGTATGTTGTGGATTTATTTTCATTAAGTTCTAGGAAGACTTTGATTTCTTTCTTAATTTCAACCTTGACCTAGAGGTGGTTCAGCTGAGTGATGTTTAGTTTCCATGAGTTGGTAGGCTTTCTTTGATTTTTGATGTTGTTGAACTCTAACTTTAGGCCCTGGTGGTCCAATATGTTACAAGAGATTATTTCTATTTTCTTGTATCTGTTGATATTTGCTTTATGACCAATTATGTGGTCCATTTTAGAGAAAGTTCCATGAGGAGATGAGAAATATGTATATTCCTTTGCATTTGGGTGGAAGCTTCTGTAGATATCTATTAAATCCATTTGCATCATAACCTCTTTTAGACTCCTTATTTCTCTGTTGAGTCTCTGTCTGCTTGACCTATCCAGGGGTGAAAGTGGGGTGTTTCAATGGTGGATTTTAAACAAACAAACAAAAAAAGCTTAGCTTGTCCAAGCTACAAACTACAACCACTGAACTGCTTGAGATTTGAACCATCTTGGACTGACACCTTGAAGCCCATTCCCTCCAGAGAAGCACTTGACTCAGTCTAGATGTGGGTGTGAGGAAAGCAGATCTGCCTGGAGTGGATATTGAACTAAGCCACCTTGGGAGTTGAGAGCTCCTACCCTTGCTAGGGAGTATATGAATGGATGGAGAGAAGAGTGAGTGATGGGAGGGGCAGGAGGGGAAGGGAGCCTGAACAAGGGGATACATGGATAAAAAAAATGTATGACTTTTTTCACAATAAAAAAAGCAATTTTATAACTTAAAAAAAATTCTGGAAAGAGTTTAACTTTTTCTTTACTTCTTCCTTAATCTAGACTAGAAGTGGTTCAACTAAGAGATGTTCACTTCCCATGAGTTAGTAGGCTTTCTGTGTTTTGTGTTGTTGAACTCTAGTTTTAGTCCATGGTGACCTTATATGACGCAAGGTTTTATTTCCGTTTTTGTACCTACTAATTTTTATGATCGAGTATGTGGTCAATTTTAGAGGAAGTTTCATAGGGTGCTGAGAAGAAAGTATATTCTTTGGTATTTGTATAGAATTTTAAGCACATCTGAGTCATAATATCTGTTAGTTCCTTATTTCTCTGTTAAGTTTCTGTCTAGTAGACCTATCCATTGGTAAAAGTGGGGTATTTAAATCTTCCACTTTTAGTGTGTGCGATTTAATGTAAGATTTAAGCTTTAGTAATGTTTCTTTTACACATGTGAGTGCCATTGTATTGGGGGTATAAATGTTAAGAACTGAGATTTCTTCTTGATGGAGTTTTCCTAAGATGAATAAGTAATGTCTTTCCTAATCTCTTTTTGAATGAATTTGGTTTGAATTCTATTTTGTTAGATATTAGAATAGCTACACCAGCTTGTTTCTTGCTTCTATTTTATTAGAAAGTTTTTCCCCAACTCTTTAAAGGCAATGTCTGTCTTTGAAATTTCTTGTATGCAGCAGAAGGATGAATCCTGTTTTTGTAACCACTATGTTAGCCTGTATCTTTTTACAGGTGAATTGAGTCTACTGATAGTAAGGATATTAGTGGCCAATGATGATTAATTTTTTTGGTGAATGTGTATGTGTGTGTGTGTGTGCGTGCGCGTGTGTGTGTGTGTGTGTGTGTGTGTGTGTGTGTGTGTGTGTGCGTGTTTCCCTTCTTTGGGGTTTGCTTCTGTGGAAATATCTATCTATTACTTGGGCTTCATGGGTGTTTCTAGCATTATTAAGTTGAAGTTTTTCTGTTAGTGTTTTCTGAAGGGCTGGATTTGTGAATAGGTATTGTTTAAATCTGATTTTGTCATAAATAACTTCTTTACTCCATCTATGATGATTGATAGTTTTGCTGGGTATAGTAGTCTGGGCTGGAATCTATGGTCTCTTAGTGTCATTATAACATCTGTCCAGGACCTTCTAGCTTTCATAGTCTCCGTTGAGAAGTTGGGTGTTATTTTGACCATTTACAGCTCTTAAAATTTTTTCTTTATTCTGCATATTTAGTGTTTTGATTATTATATAGTGAGCAGACTTTTGGTGGGGGTCTAGTCTATTTGGTGTTCTGTAAACTTCTTATATCTTCATAGGCATTTCCTTCTTTAGGTTGGGAAAGTTTTCTTTTATAATTTTGTTGAATATGTTTTCTGTGACTTTGAGCTGGTATTCTTTTTCTTCTTCTATTCCTATTATTCTTAGGTGTGGTTTTTTTCATGGTGTCCCAAATTTTCTGGACATTTTGTGTTATGACTTTTTTTTGGTTTTAGTGTTTTCTTTGACTGATGTATCTATTTCCACTATCGATTCTTCCACACCAGAGATTCTTTCTTCCATCTCTTGCATTCTGTTGGTTATGCTTGAATGTGTAGTTCTGGTTCGTTTCTTCAGATTTTCTATTTCCAGCATTCTCTCATTTTGTGTCATCTTTATTGCTTATATTTCATTTTTTTAGTTTTTCACTGTTTTCATCATCTGTTTGATTGCTTTTTCTTGATTCTCTAGTCTTTCTTTTAGAAGTTTATTGTTTTCTTCCAATTTTTTTTTGCTTATCTTTTTTTCTATTTACTTAAGGTTGTTTTTATTTCTTTTTTAATTTCCTCTTTAAAGCTTCTATCATCTTTATAAAGATATTTTTAAGGTAATTTTCCTCTGTTTTTTTCTATATTGAAATGTTGAGTTCCTGCTGTTGTAGAACCACTAGGTTCTAGCAGTGCCATACTGTTCTTCATGTTGAATAAATTTTTGTTCTAGTGTCTGCCCATCTCTTCTGCTGATCATTGCAAGTATTATGTTTTGAGGGGAGTGCTTTTGTTACAATTGGAGCGCTTGGAGAATTCCCAGGCAGTGGAATCTGTGTCTTAGGGAAAAATTGAGATCTGCTGATAGAGTTGTTGTGAAGGAGATCTCCAGAGTCTGTGTCTCACAAAGCAGCTCTTCTGCTGGGATTCTCAAGAGGCTGTGTCTCAGGAAGCAATGGAAGTTGGGAAGATGGGTAATTTTGGGAAAAGGATTGAGGCTTATGGGGTAAAAGGTCAAATGGGGATTTTAGATAGTCAAATTTGCAGGCAGGGGTCCTGCTTACTTGCCTGCAGCTGGAACTGAGATGAGTTAGGGGGCCATATTTCAAGTCCTGTTGTCCAGACTTGGGGGCTGTCCTAGCTGTCTCAGCTGACTGGCTGGGAGGAAGGTAACTCACCTCTTCTCCTGGGGCTCTTTCAGAGGCTGTGTCTCAGCAAGCAGTTCTAGCATGAGAAATTTTAATACTATCTCCTCTTGCTCTGTCCAAGACTTGAGTGTCCCTTACTCTAGAGTACCTGTTCTGGTACAGTCACTTATTAGCTACCCATAGTATCAGAATAATGCTTTGGACAAGTAGCACTCTAGTTCATCTCAAGCATTCCAAGAAAAGTGAAGGATAATAAGGTGTTTTCAGAGAGAGAAAACAAAACCCACACATTAAATGTACTATAATTATCCTACTTTATTGTTAGATTATTTTTAATTGCTTACTAATTTAGAAATTGTTGTTTTATAAATATTCTTACTAACATCAATTACAAGCAAATTTACTCATTTCTAGACTTATTAATTAATAAATACATTTACTAATTTATAAATTTATACCTTATAAGTCACCCAAACCAATGATTCATTCATTGATGCTTTCCATTAAAATATTTAATCTTACATTTTAAGAAAAAAGTAGCCTCACTCTCATAAGCACTTCAAATTCCTGAACTTTTATTTTGGTTTCATTTTTATAACTTGAACAGAGGTTCAAGGTTAAAAGGCAAATATGTAAGTATCTAAATTTGCCAAAACAAAAAACAAACAAACATAGTAGCTGTGGAAATGGTATTCAAATCAATGAAGGTCTGTTTGACTCACTGAAAATGCTTCACCTTTATGGAGCAGGAGCTCAAGGTAGTTAGTCACACTGTACCTACATTCAGGAAGCCAAGACAGATGAATTTATAGGCGAGCCTGCTTCTCATTTCTATGCAGTCCCAGACTCCAGCCCATGGAATGCCACTACGCACATTTAGGCAGGGTCTATTCACCCAGTTAATCTAATCTCAAAAATCCATCACAGAAATGTGCTGAGGTTTCATTGACAACCAATAGGAACCATCACACCTATTGCTAACGGTGTGACTAATGTTGTTAAACTTTATCCAAATTTTCAGTCTTTCTTTAACAGAAAACAAAGGATATACTTCTCACATGAGACAGGAGGAGGAGCGTCTGACCCAATCAAAGTCTCTCCTGTGTCTGGTTTCTTGTGATTCTACACCAAGGGATAAAAGAAAATTGGGGAAGAAGATAGGGAGGCACACAATAAGTAAGTTAACAAAAAGAAAACCACACACAAACAGGCAAGATAAGGCAATAGAAGTAAAAGATAGCTTATAACTAAGCCATTTATAATCAGGGACTATAGTACTAGGAAATAATAATGTCTGGAAAAATTCTATGCTTTACAAAATAAAATGTCTCAGATGGTCTTATCCTTTAAAAAACTGAAACAAAATGTTTAAGAATTTACAGATTAAGATTGATATCCAGAATATAGAAATTAAAATTATGTCTCATGACTTCAAGATTAATTTAATTAAAATTGAAAATCCTTTTCATTCATCATTTATAACAGCAATGTTAGACTTCTTGATTGATTCTTGTTATACTCATGAAGTAATTTTACTATCCTAATTTATAACAGGCTGTCTGTTGACTTTTGCCATGCTCATATTTATGTTCAAGATCCTGTCACTTTGCAAGCAAGTTAGTTAATGGCTCACTCCAGTTTATTAGTAAGCTTGATTAAAGCAAATAAGGTAAAGAATTATAGCACACCCATCTTTGTGGCATTTCTACTGCCTTACACAAAGCCATTATCACAATATGAATAGAAATACTTTCCTTCAATACCATTTATTGAGCTTTTAATTTTATGTCTCAATGCTCTGGGCATAAGAAAAATACAGAGTTGTGATTAAGAATGTGGGCTTCTAGGTAAGAAAGAATCTGGGTTCAAATCCCTAATCTTTCATAATCTATGCCTGGTTTCCTCAGCTATAAAATAAAAAGAATGAAAACAAACCCCTCCCAGTTAAAGATACAGTAAAATGATGTATGCGAGTTGCTTAAGATACTTTGCTACATGCTCAACAGTTATGAACCAATTGCATGTCTCTATAACATGTCCTAAACTGCTGTTGTGGCACATCGAATCTCTAACCCCAGTAGTTAGAGGCTCAAAAATTCAAGGCTATGTGTCAAGATCTTGCTTCAAAAAAGAAAGAAGAAAGATTATTTTCAATACAACCATAACCCCTGCTCTATAAACAGATTAAATAACAATCACAAGGACAGAACTTTTTATTTTATTATTGTATACCTGTGATCAGAAGTAATGCCTGAAGAGGCTTTTAAAAACTTTGATATAAAGGTTTTTAAAGAAATTAACAAATTAAGACATTTTAAATAAAAACTATCTCATATTTTTCTTATAACTTTCACTGCATGTGTATTCATTGTACATTGTAGCATATTACATAGTAATTTTATGGAAATATATCATTACCTTGAGTATATTCCTGAAATCCCATGCCCACCTGCTTCTTTCGTCCTCCATTAGTCTCTTTTGTTCTTACTTTCAAGAGATACATGCTTATATAGTTTTATGTATCGATATAAAATTAGAAACACATATGAGAAAAAAAATCTGTCTTTCTGAGACTGGCTGAATCTGCTTAACAAGGTTATATCCAGATGCTTTTAAGTGTGTGTGTGTGTGTGTGTGTGTGTGTGAGAGAGAGAGAGAGAGAGAGAGAGAGAGAGAGAGAGAGAGAGAGACAAGAAGTCATATCTCCTGACATCTCCCATAGCTGAAGTGACAGTCATGAGTTGCCTAACATGGTACTGGGAGTAAGCTTGAGTCCTATGGAAGAACAGCAGTACTGTTGGCCATCTCCCCAGCCTCATAACTTACTTCTTCCAATGTTTTCTTGATCAAGTTACCTTGAACTCAGGGATCTGCCTGTCTGTGCCTCCCTAGTGCTGGTACTAAAGGCATTTGCCACTGCACCTCATTACTTTCTGCTTTCATTGTTTTAAGGTTTTCATTATAAATGTCTTTCTTATTCTTGGTTAAACTTGTTTATCCCAAGTTTTAGTTTGTTTTGTTTTTTCTTTTGTTTTTGGAGGCAATACTGTAGATTAGTAATTTTTAGAGAACTTAATGTTGCCTTCTTTTTTCCCCCTTTTACTTATGATTTTATGTTGGAAATCACACAAAGTGATGGTAGGTTATCAACCAAATATTTAGAATCCTTATTCTTTTGATGAATGTGTTTTCAGTGTTCAATAAAGAGGAGGTTGTTGTATTATGGCTGAGGTAATTTTTTCTCTTCTAGACTGGTGCACATGTTCCTGCAATTTGTTCCTAGTTTTATCTTGAAAGCAGAGTATTATCTACAAAAATAATCACTGTAAAGAATAAGGCCATAATGAATATAATAATAGTAAAATAACAAGAAATTACCCCTTAAATTTCATTCAATTTATGAAGTAAAGGGACACTAATAATACAATGTTCATGAAGACTTTAGTTACTATGCATATACGCTGAGAGTATAAAAGTATAATAAGACAAATTTTTAGTATTGAGTTAACCAAAATAAAGAAAAGGAAGGAATGTAAATATAAGGGAAACAGTAGGGATTGTGTAGATGAGATGGTTGGCTAAAATTAGAATGAAAAGAAGGAAAGAAATAAATGTAATCAAATAACCTAAGAGTCTTATGATTCAGGAGGCAGAAACATGAAGACCCTGCAAATTAGGATAGCCTGTGCTCTTTGAGGAGTCTAACAAATGGAAACTGAAAGGGGGAAAGAATATAGAAATGAAGAAAAGAGGAGAGGAGAAGAATGGAGGAGGAGCAGAAGGAGGGTAGGCGGGTCTTCTCCTAAACTGACACTGATATTAAATAAAAAGAAAGAAGAGATGTAAAGGGGAGAGAGGTGGTGGAAGTGGAGTCATGGAGTCTGTTGGCAGTCTTCTCTAGTTACTACTTGCAGCCTCAGCCATGCTGGTTTCCTTTGCTAGCCTCTCTCTTCCCTCTGAGGAAGAGTGATACAAAAAGGGGAAGTATCTGACTATTGACAGGTTAAATTAGGGTGAAAGAGCCTGAAACAAATGAATTCTTATTTTCTGTAACAATGTGGCAATGTGCTCAAGAGAAAAGTGAATCATGATCTATAGTCTCACAGTCTCCTGTGCACAAGTCCAGATATATTTTATGACTGTAAGAAGCACATTATTGGGTAGCAATAGAAAAAATGATTTTTGGGTTGTGTGTCTTTTATTATTTTATTATATGATTAATTTCATTTTAGCATCAAAAATCACAATGCTGATATTTTAATTTTAAAATCCTATATTAGCTCCTGACCCACAACTGACTAAGAGGTGATTGGTATCCCTTCCCTCAGACCAAGCAGAGACCATGCTGCTCTCTGAACTCTGGCCCTGGGACATAGTCCCCAGGAATCCAACCACACCCAGCTCTGCCCTAAAACAAAGAAAGCTTAGAGGGCCCCCCAAGCCCAATGCCAAGCAAAACATAGCTGGAGGGACATCCCACCAGCCAAACCCCACCCAAACTACAATCTACATCACTCACACTCTGACAACTGGAGCCCCAAAAGCCTCCTGGTCCACAGCTGACTAAGAGCTGATTAGGAGTCGACTAAGAGCAAACTAAGAGCTGACTAAGAACAACCCCTGTGACAACTGAAGACACACAGCTCCTTGACCTACAGCCAACTAAGAGCCAACTTAGAGCAGCCCCTGCAATTACTGGAAACACACAGCCCCTGGGGTCAACAACTGACTACAAGCCAACCAAGGGCTGACTAAGAGTGAACTGAGGAAGCAATGGGCAGATGCCAGTGCAAGAATACCTATAACAATATAAAGAACAACCAGACACCACCAGAAGAAGCTGGTGGTTCTACAACATCAAGATCTTAGCATAACAATCAAGAGGAAAGATAGAAATGACCTTAAAAACAACCTTATAAAGATAATAGAAGGTTTAAAAAAAGGATATAAAACAAACTCCCTTAAAGAAAATACAAACAAAAATTTGGAAGAGATTAACAAATCCCTGAAAAATATTAAAAAAAAAAGAAAGAAAGAAAGAAAGAAAACAAACAGCTAAACATTCCAGGAACTAAAAACGGAAATAGAAGCAAAAGAAGGCACAAACTGAGGCAAAGCTGGAAGTAAAAAAATGTAAAGAAATGAACCAGAACTACAAATGCAAGCATAACTAACAGAATGTAAGAAGAGAGAATCTCTGAAGTAGAAGGTTCAATATGGGAAATAGATATGTAAGTTAAAGAAAACACTAAAACAAAAAAAGCCATAACATAAAATGTTCAGGAAATCTGGGACACCATGAAAAGACCTAACCTGAGAATAATAGGAATAGAAAAAGAAGAAGACCAGCTCAAGAGCACAGAATAAATATTCTGCAAAATCATAGAAGAAAACTTTCCTAATCTAAAGAAGGAAATGCCTATGAAGATATAAGAAGCTTACAGGAGACCAAATAGAGTATATCCCCCAAAAAGTCAGCTTACCACATAATAATCAAGCCATTAAGCCTAAAGAACAAAAATAATAATAATAAGAGCTGCAAAGGAAAAAGGCTAAATTACCTATAAAGGCAGATCCAACATAGTAACACCACACTATTCAATGGAAACAATGAAAGCAAGAAGGTCCTGGTCAGAAGTTATATAGACACTAAAGGAGCATGGCTACCAATATAGACTACTGTACCCAGCAAAACTATAAATCACCATAGATGGAGTAAACAAGATATTTCATGACAAAACCAGATTTAAGCAATATCTATCTACAAATCAGGCCCTAGAGAAAGCACTAGAGGGAAAACTCCAAACTAAGGATCCCAGATACACCCATGAAACCACAAACAATTGATAATCCCACAGAAGAAAAGCCCAAAGAAAGAAAATACACACAAGCTACCACCAAAAATAACAGGAAATAACAATCAGTGGTCATTAATATTCCTTAATATCAATGGACTCAACTCACCTATAAAAAGACACACACTAACAAGATGGATATAAAAACAGAAGCTATTCTTTTGGTGCATACAAGAAACATACCTCAATCACAAAGACAGACACAGGCTCAGAGTAAAGGGTTGGGAAAAGATTTTCCAATCAAATGGTCCCAAGAAACAAGCTGGTATAGCCATCCAAATAATCTAACAAATAGACTTTAAACTAAAATCAATCAAAAGAGATCAGGATGGACATTACTTATTCATCTCAGGAAAAATTGATCAAGATAAGATCTCAATCCTGAATATTTATGCCCCTAATATAAGGGCACCTTCATATGTAAAAGAAACACTACTAAAGCTTAAACCCCACACCAAACATCACACTCTAATAGTGGGAGATTTCAATACCCCACTTTCACCCTTGGATAGGTCAACCAGACACTCAACAGAGAAATAAGGGGTCTAACAGCAGTTATGATGCAAATGGACTTAATAGATATTTACAGAAGCTTCCACCCAAACACAAAGAAATACACATATTTCTCAGCACCCCAAGGAACTTTCTCTAAAATTGACCACATAATTTTTCATAAAGCAAATATCAATAGATACAAAAAACTGGAAATAAACCCTTGTAGCATATCAGACCACCATTGTCTAAAGTTAGAGTTCAACAACTTCAAAAATCACAGAAAGCCTACAAACTCATGATATCTGACCATCTCTACATTGAACCACCTCTGTGCCAAGGAAGAAATTAAGAAAAAAAAATCAAAGACTTCTGAGAATTTAATAAAAATGAATCCACAACATACCCAAACTTATGGGACACAATAAAAACAGTGTTAAGAGGAAAATTCATAGCACTAGATGCATATATGAAAAACCTACAGAAATCTCACAAAAGAGACCTAACAGAACAGCTGAAGGCTTTAGCACAATTAGAAGCAAACAGCTAGAAGGAGTAGATAGCGGGAAATAATCAAACTAATGAAAAATCTAGTGTGCCATTCTGAGCAAGCAGCTTTTAGTGATTAAAGTCCACTGACTGGGGTAAGTGTTCTTTAAATGTGGTAAAATTATGTTTAGCTATCCAAAGTTATCATCTAGAAAGTGTTGATTTCTTTAAAGCAAACCATGCAGTCCACATCCAAGTCATACTCGTGATCTGAAACAGGGTTCTGGGTTGCAGTGGTGTTTGCTCACCAAATACATGAAGAAATAGGAAAGCTAGTAAGGGCCAGAGGGTCTGGTATCCTTATAGGTTTTGTATAGAAACAGAAGGCATCCCAGAAATTATTAAATAAGTTGCTTTAACATGTACAGTGTTTAAGTTAAAACAATAAATTTAAATCCCAGAACTCATCACATTAGGCTATCTTCTAAACTTGGCTTGCTGTTGACTCAATGACAGTGAATATAGCACAGTGTGTGTGTGTGTGTGTGTGTGTGTGTGTGTGTGTGTGCGCGCGCGTGATTTAATGGACTCAAGTTAAGATGATAAAAAAAAAACCTTTCTGTATCACAGCTACACTAATTGCCATTTTGAGATCTATGAAACTAATTTTACATAAAGGTCTTAACCATGATGAACATGAGTCAGAAAGTGGGTTACTTTGTCATCTCAGTCTTCTGTGTGATTTTGTACCTTGAGAATATAATTATTTCAGAAGTACCTAGAAAGTTAGTCAAAAGTAGCAAAAAATTTTTGCTATTCATAGAAAGAAATCTCATGAACAGAGTTCTACCTCTTGGTATTATTTAGTCTTCCTATTCAAAAAGAATAAAAAATTCAACAATTGAACATTAAAAATAAGTATCATATTAAGAAATTTAATTAAAAAGAAACTAAAGAAAATAAATAACAGAAGATCACAACCAAAGAAGGAAATCTTAATATTGTATTAAATGATAATTTTATATACACTTATTATTATAAAATAGTTTTTAAATACCATGTAATATCCTAAAGCCCTTGTTACTGAAACTCAAAGCAAGTTATCCATTATTGATGCAAATATTCTGCTTCCATTGCTTCACAGTAGTTTCCCAGAAATATTATTGGCACTGAATGCTCACAGGTGGTAGGCACTAAATGTTGGTGTCAGTTCGGCATAGGATATAGACAAAGGGCTCTACTTTCAGAGAACTTGAATTTAATGAGTCTACAGCCCTTACCATCATCCTCCCAGATTCCATTTAAAGATTTTTCTGGAGCACTGTAGGTGCTGGGGATTCACTCATTAGTAAATCTTAAGTCTCAGCTCTCACCCCTCTCTTTGTGTTATATGTGTGTGTGCTATGAGTATGTTTCTCTGTGTGTATTACATTATGTGACCATGTGTGCCAGTTCTTGCCTTCCACTTTGTTAAGGTAAGGTTTCTTACTGTTCATCTCTTCATGTATGCCAATCTACTTGGCCCATGAATTTCCAGACATCTTCTATCTCTACCTCCTTCCTCACCAGAGGAGCACAGGGATTACAGACCTACCATGACAGCTTTACATTGGTTCTAGAGTTGAAAACACATGCCTTCACACTTACTTGGCAAGTATTTTACTGATGTATCTTTTAAGTCCTATTTATTTTTAATTTGATTACATGCATGTAATCAACTGGATGCATGTGCACATGTATGCACATGTGTGTAGAGACCAGAGGTCATTGTTTAGTTCCTTTAATGGTCACTCTCTCCACCCTATCATAGGTGCAGAATGTGTGTTGTATACATGGACACAGCCAAGGCTAAACGTTGATATCAAGCATTTTCCTTTATGACTCTCCACCTTATTTTTGATACAAGGTCTCCAACTGAAACTGAGGCCCACCGTTGGGATAGACTGATTGGTCAATAAGCTAGGGATCCTACTATTCTGTTGGTGGTCTCTCAATGCCTGTATCTCAGGCATAAACTACTGAACCTGACTATTTGTGGGTGTGCATGTTTGCATAACAAGTACACTGTCCTTTGAACCATCTCTTCATCCCCTTCCACTTTATCTTTGTGAAAGGATTTCTCACTGAACCCAAGGTCATGGACTGGCTAAGCGGGACAGAAAGTTCTGAAGATCCACCCATGTCCACAGCATGAGGTTACATAATACACACTATCACTTCTGTGGGTTTTTCTCTTGGTTCTGGGGATTCAAATTCAAGTCCTTATGCTTACACAACAAGAATCTCACTAACTGATCATCACTCCAGTTATCAATACACTTTCACTGTTTGCTTCTCATGAAAATCAGTGGCTGCTGTGTATTCCTCCAAAAAATACATTAGAGGGTTGATCTTACTTGGCATGCATCAAATACTTGGGATGTACTAACCAATTAATAAAGGGGGGATTCATTGTATACTCATATCTTTTCTTTAGCAAATAACTGGAACTACAAAATGTCTTTCTTGCTTGTAGTCTAATAGAAAACACAGCAGTGCAGAAAAAGTGGGAAAATGCCTTCACAGAAGTCCCTAATAAACTTACCAGCATGCATCACAGATAGAATGGGGAGAGTGGTGGGAGCCAGTGAAAACTTAACAGGATATCTAGGAACAGAACAAGAAATATGTACATTACAATAGGGAGAAATAGTATGAGCAAAAGCCCAGAGCCCTGTGAAAGCCAGAAGAAATTGGGATGTGAATGGAGAATAAGAAACAGTGGGGAATGAGAAGGGCTGGGAGGAGAGATGCTCACAGAAGGGATGCAGATCAGGAGGCCAGCACTGAGATGTATGCTAGAACCTTGAGAAACACTACATGAAATTGAGCCAGTATTGTTGGTGACGTTTATGTTGTAGAAAAACTATTTTGAGGCATATAATAAAGAACTAAACCCTAGGAAATTTGAAGTCTTATTTAAAATGCATTTTTCTACCCCAATTTTCCCTAACTACATTGGTAAGCTTTTCTTTCCAAAGCTATAGTCTTCATTTTAAGTAGTCCTTACCCTATATTATAAAAGATCTTAAGAGAATTGAAGTCAATTCAATGTAACTTCTTATTCCCTTTCTGTAACATAATACTTCTTGAATCTCCTAGGGCTAGATACACTCATGTTGTCTCAATTATTCATTTTTCATTATGTAAAGAAAATTAACTAACGTGATGGAGGAGGGAGCAAACTTTAGATCCAGAATAAATCACTGTAAGCATTGACTGCTACAGGTTTAAGCAGCCATTTAGAAAATGATCCCATCATAAGAACAAGAGAAATTTGCATCTACAAAAGGTTGAAACTTCATACATTCAGTAGGAACACTGTTCTTTTGCTCCTAAACATTCTCAAATTGTGTCTGTCATTAAGTTAGCTTTCCTGTAAAAAGCCTTGGATTTTTTAAATGTATAATTTTAATGTATTGTGACTGTATCTTTTTCTTTCTTTATAAACAAATGATTTTTTTAATATCTTAACATGATCAAATGCATTCTTGTGGCATTTTTAAAATGTCACATCTTTAAAAATCCAAACTGTCAAAGTAATATCAATTTAAAATGTAGGAAATTACTGCTTTTTTCATAGTTAAGAAACATCAGATGTCAACAAAAAATATAGAATAAAATAAATACAAGTGAAAAAACACATTTTTTCCAAATTCTGCTATTCAAAGTACAAAAATTCTTGAGAGCTACATCTTATAAAAATCTTTCTTATATTTAAAGTTTATGTACAAAGACAAAACAAAATTATAATGTAACATGCACAGCCTTAGAAACACAGGTGTTTAGAGCATTTTTCTAAAATGGCTTAATGCTTTATGAAACACTCAACTGCTTAAACCTTAATGAAATTCCCACATGATGCCAGCACTACACACTGCAGAATTTGGCCTGATGAAGTGATTTTTGTGAGGTATTCATTTAGTTGTTTGGCTCTCAAGTGGGGTTTACTGAGAAGGTCTTAGTGCCTCCCACTAATAACAGAGTTGATCCACAACTAACAGGTGTTCTAACATTCTACAGGAGAACCATAGCACTATTAAATGATACATTTTTCTAGAAGTAGAACCTTTAAAAAAACATATTTTTTAATAAAATAGTGTATCTGTAGGAAAATAGCTTATGATTTTCAAGTGAAAATAATAGAAAGCCAAATTATATTGATGTTGGGGCTGGGCCTTACCAAAGTTAGGGAATTTCATTTTCGTTTTACTGCCTACACCTGTTAAGAGTTACAAAAAGCCACACAGTTACATTGGGTCAATAGAATCAAAGTAAATATGCAGTCTTGTCAAGGGGACTGAAACTTCTTGCTGTTTCCCTTCTTCAAATAGAGTTTTATATTTTTTTCTCAGTTTTTTTTTTTGCAAATAATTGCCACATACATGTAAATTTTCACATTCAACTTTTATCCCTCTAATGAGCACATTTAAAATTACATTGCACAAATAGTATTACTATGAATTATAATTTTGAAAGTGTTTTAATTGTAGGAAGAAAAAGCTTAAAAGCTAACTAGTGTCATTCTCCTTGTAGAGAGTCAAATCATGCTTCATAAATATGGAAGAAACAAGATATGTCCATGAAAGAAGAGCTGGAGGGAAGGGCAAGATGTATTGCATACATGTGAATCTTCAAAGAATAAAATATAAATATAGAAATCATGAAAGGGTAGCACAATAAAATTACTATCCCTATCTCATAAGATCCAATCATGGCTAATGCCATGTATAAATATGTTAAAAATCACTAGAATTATTATTTTGAATTCATGAAAATATGCATCTGTATTAATTTTTCAAAAGTTGCTTTTTAAATTTTAAAGCTTATGTGTATGTGTGTGTAAGTGACTGGGTGGGTGGATGTGGGTGTGGGGTGGTTATGAATGTGCCTGCCAACATACACGTGAAGGTCAGAGTCACTTGTGTGACTCAGTTCTCTCCTACCACTATGGGTTGTAGGTACCAAAATCAGGTCCTCAGACTTATGCAGCAATGATTTATCTGCTCAGTTATCTCACAGGCCTTGAACATAAAATTGCTGTGAAAAAATACAAGATAATAAAAATTAAATAAAAATTGTGCATATGATTATTTGGGTGTAGCCTATAATCCTTTGTAGTATCATCTATACATGTAATTTAAATATAATTGAATACATAGTATTTCTATACCATAAGATGTAATAATTTTAACTTCATTATACTTATAGGTATAGTAGTACATAGCAGAAAAAGAAACAAATTATACAGCTTCAAAATTATATAAAGTCTCCTACATATATTTCTAGTAATTAAAACAGTGATAAATTATATGCAATATCAGAGGGATAATATAATTCTATTTCCTATAGAACTAGGGAAAAAATTACAAGGTCTTCACTGAAGTATACAAAATTATTAAACCATAAAGCTTGTCCCACAGTAGAACAAAGTGATCTCTGAAGTTACAAGGCAGTAAATTCAGAATTATAAAAAGGAAATATTACTTCACAATCTTTAGTTAACATGTAGCTAAAGTTTGATGGGTGGCCATAAAATCAAATTCTGTGGTTGGATTTAAAATCTGGGTAATTTCATAGCTACTCATAACATCAGGGTTTACATCCATCAACTTCAGTGGCTGGAACAGAATGATCATGTAAATAGACTATGAGTTAAGAAGATAGGTGGCATGAGGTGTTCCCTTAAAAGTTAAATATTGGTTCTTTGTAGTTAAATGACAGCTGCCAGTTAGGGCTTCTTGCATAAAACATACATAAAAGCAATGATGCAGAATAGAAACTCCAAGAAGCTGCCTTTGCAAACCTTAATTTAACATCTCCCTATGAAATCTGCCTATCAGTTTCTAGATACATGAATACAGAAAGCTTAGTCCTTGATAGCACACTGATATACAATCAAATGGATGCCAGAATTTGCTAGTTCATCCTAAGTGAACTTCCATTTCCAAGCGGAAGTTTTACTGTCTGTCCCCAGTACCTTCTATTTTCCCCTGCATGGTGCTTTAGCTTATTACATCTCCTGTATGCAACACCTATTTAAAAAATAGTGCCTTCTCAACAAGGGGATACATTGATAAGAAATGAGACTTCGGGGCTGGAGAGATGGCTCAGCGGTTAAGAGCACTGACTGCTCTTCCAGAGGACACGGGCTCGATTCCCAGCACCCACATGGCAGCTAACAACTGTCTGTAGTTCCAGTTCCAGGCAAACACCAAGGCAAATAAATAAATAAAGTTTTTTTTAAAAAAAAGAAAAAAGAAAAAGAAAAGAAAAGAAAAAAAGAAATGAGACTTCATTCAAAAATAAATAAAAAATCAAAAAAGAAAATATTTAAATAACTTTAAAATAATGCCCTTTCATTTTCCAATATTTTTAAATTGTCATTGCTTGTATCTGTGTCTTTGTCTTCTGTGTCTCTCACTGGAGGACTGCTCCCTGATTTATTTTAATTGAAGTTTCATCAGTAAGTGTTCTGTGCTGTTCTCAGATAAAAGTAACAGTTCAAACAACCATCACCACTCCACATGTATATACAAACATTGTATCTAGTCCTACATTTCTGAATTTTAAAAGATTAATGTATGTATATTTCCTTTTGCTCAACTCTTTTAGAATGAAATATCTGGTATGATTTACAGTATCTCTTTTGAATCTGTAATGTGCGACATGCTTTCTACATACCTGTAACATAAAGGAATAATTGAATGAATGTGGCTTAATGTTCTTATGGGGTCATACTTCCTTGAGTTATTACCAAGAATTACTTTCTAGTACACATTACCAACATTTTAAATATAATTTTTGTATCTCTTCTAGCTGACAACTATTTTTTTCTTATCATTAAAATTTGTTATTCTTAAAAATGTAAAAGAAAGTTTACTTCTAAAAATGCTGTTCTTAGGTCCGTTGTTCATATAAAAAATTAATACTACAATAAAAACAAATAAATAAAAGACTGCTGATAATATCCTTGGTTTAAATACAATTTTCTGGTATTTTATGTGCAGAGTTGTTGAGAGCACCAAAAATATCACTTTGTTAACCTGCTTCTTCCATCTAGTGGCAAAAAGCAGTAAGAAACAATATCTTTCAAAAATACAATGAGCAAATAGTTCTAGATGTAATTTTAGGAAATACTGATAGTGAGCATTCAGCATCTAATGTTTAAGTTATAGAAACAACGATTTTAGCAGAGAGACAGCATTCAGCTAGTGGCACCTGTCAAGTCTGCTTAAAATCATGTAAATACTTGCATGCTTTCTCTAAGACTAGGTCAAGATATAAAGTTTTACATCCACTCTTCATTAAAGAAGGACAGATTTGTTTATGAATATACAGCCAACATTCTGGAACAAGTTGTTGGCTAATATTAGAATTTCATCATTTCTTTTGCTATGAGTTCCTTGATATGAATTCCATGCTATTGTAAATTTTAAGTGAGCCAACATGAACCTCTAAAACTGAAAACTCTCATTGACTTTACCTCTTAAGAAGTTTTTGTACTAATAGGCAGTAAAATACTTAATGACAAGAGGCAAGGGGTCACTGGAGCAGGGAGGCAAAGGTCAAAAGAGGTGCAATCAGCTGCTATGCCATTAAAGCTATGACAAAGGCACTAATGAAACAATTTACAATGTAAATAGCATAATTCTGCACTTTCTTCCCCACTGGGTCTTCCATAACATGTGAGATTTGACTGCCCTTCTAACACTTATTTTATTTACCCCAATGCAAGAATGATTAATGATGCAGAAGTTTAAATGAGGTTATGCAGAAACAGTAAGAACATTCTCCAAGGTGGCAAACTTATTCCTTTCCATCATTTAAATAAAGCAGTCAACATGTGTAATGACATTATAAACTAAGAGCTTTCACCATTTTAAAATATGCTAAGATTATACAACAAAATATAAGTATTCATGGATATAGTGACTATTTCTTTTTTCAGCGTAATTTTCATTCATTTTACATACCAAACACAGATCACCCTCTCATCTCTCCTCCTGCTCCCCCAAAGCTTTCCTCTTTGTACATCCCTATCCCCTCCCTCAAAAATGGTAAGGCCTCCAATGGGGAGTCAGCAAAGCTTGGTACATTCAGTTGATGCAGTTCCAATCCCCTCTTCCCTGCATCAAGGCTGTGCAAGGTGTCCCATCATAGGTCCTGAGCTCCAAAAGCCAGCTCATACACCACAGATAGATCCTAATCCTTCTGTAAGGGGCCCTTTAAAAAGAACAAGCTACACAATTGTCTCCCAAATGCAGAAGACCTAGTCCAGTCCCATGCAGGCTCCACAGCTCTCTGTCTAAAGCTCGTAAGTTCCCACCAGCTTGGGTCAGAATGTCTAAGATAAAAAAAAAAAAAAAAAAAACACTGATGACAGCTCATGTTGGAGAGAATGGGAGCAAGGGGAACACTCCTCCACTGTTAGTGGAAGTGAAAACTTGTACAGCCACTTTGGAAAATAGTATGGTGACTTCTCAGAAAGCTGGAAGTCAATCTGCCTCAAGGCCCAATGATACTACTTTTGGGCATATACCTAAAGGATGCTCAATTATACAACAAGAACACTTGCTCAACTATGTTAATAGCAGCATTATTTGTAATAGCCAGAACTTGAAAACAACCTAGATGCCCCTTCACTGAAGAATGAATAAAGAAAACATGGTACAAATACACAATGGAGTATTACTCAACTATAAGAAATAATGACACCAGGAAATTTGCAGACAAATGGATGGAACTAGAAAAAAATCATCGTGAGTGAGGTAACCCAAACTCAAAAAGACAAACATGGTATGTACTCACACATAAGTGGATAATCTATATAAAGCCAAGAATAACCAGACTATAACCCATAGTGATTATTTCTAACTCAGTATTTTTATTAAAAGAATAACAACTTATTTTCTTGATTTCTTAATTTTCAAGAAGAAAGATAAAGAACCTGCCTAACATCTTAATCCCCAAAGTAAATGTGAGTATAGTAGAATTGTGTTGATCCCCAACCCTCAAAAGAAAGAAAGCTAAAGGTTTTCTGCTCTGTATATGGTAGTGGAGAAAAAGGGAAATGGGTGGTGATGTAACCGAGAGGGTGAGGCAAAGAAAATACTATCATTGGCAAATTATCCTAGAAGAGACCTGCATCAGTGCTTACAAAGTTACAGTTTCTCCAAAGAGAGCCAAGGAAGGATAGCAATAAACCAGACGTGTGTAGAAGCCATTGCCCTTGCTTAGACATTCCAGTGCATGGGTCATAAGGTCAAACATTTTACATAGATAGTTCTAAATTTTTCTGCTAACTATTCACTAGCAAAATAGTTAAGGAAACCTGATTTCTTTATCTTTTCACGCATACACACACTCACACACACACACAATGTGTGTGATGAGTTTCTTCTTTATTTTTATAGAATAAAGTCTCATTTTTTATCCATGTATTCCCTTGTTCCAACTCCCTTCCCCTTTCTGACCTCTCCCAGTCAGTGTTCAGCCTCCCTTCTTCTGCACTCCTCAATCCCCTCCCCACAAAGGGCAAGAGGTCCCAAGGTAGATTAGCTCAGCATCCACGCCACGCAAGTCTAATTTCCTCATCCTAATGTCAAGACTGGGTAAGGTGATTCTCTGGAGGGAATGGGCTCCAAGGTGCCAGTCCATGCACAGAAACACAGTCTGAACCCTCCCCTTGAGGCTCCACATATTGTTCATGCCTGTGGACAGTTACTTATCCTTGAAGGGCTTAGTTCCTTTTCCAGATGGTTTCCAAGTGGCTGTTCTTGACTCAGTGAGCTCCCCTCAGCTCCAGCCAGCCCTGTGAGAATTCTCCTCACATTCCCTATCTCCTTGCTTATATAGAGTCTCCTCCACTATCAGAAACAACCTAGATGTCCCTCAACTCAAGAATGGATTAACAAACTGTAATACATCTAAACAATGGAGTACAACTCAGCAGTAAGAAAAAATGATATCCTAAAATTTGCAGGCAAATGAATAGATTTGGAGAAAATCTTCCTGAGTGAGGTATCACAAACTCAGAAAGAGACACAGGGGATGTACTCACTCAATAGTGGACTTTAAAGAAAAAAAATGTCATTGTATACAAGAGCTCAAGGCTAGAACATAGCTAAATGACACAGTTCCTCACTTCTGTATTGGTGGCCTCTGGCAGGGGTGTGGGTGAGGAAAGACTTGTTTTCTTTAAGGGTCTGGCCACAGGGAATTTAATTATGCTCCAGTAAGTAAATGAGCAGGATGAATGGGTGTTTTTGTAAATGGGGAGATCATAAGAGTGGGTATGAATCTGAGAGGACTGGTAAGTGAGTTTGATGGGGTGCATGATGTAAAGTCACCAAACAATAAATAAAAATATTTAAG
Organism: Sigmodon hispidus; assembly: GCA_004025045.1. Classification (NCBI taxonomy): domain Eukaryota; kingdom Metazoa; phylum Chordata; class Mammalia; order Rodentia; family Cricetidae; genus Sigmodon; species Sigmodon hispidus. The sequence goes on from PVIH01010606.1 coordinate 72,041, forward strand.
ATTAAGAAAATGCAAAAAAAAATGGTCTTTCTCTAAGATAAAGTTTTGTAAAGGTAAGTCTTTGCTTTCACAATTACAATGAACAACATTTGCAAGTATCTTTAGTATGTTTCCTTATAATCCTCATCTTAGTTACCCTGGAATGAGGTGTCTAGGTCATAATGTACCTCCACTCATTGTCCATTTGAGGGACCTTTGTACTGATCTTCACAGAGACTATACTAATTTACACTTGTACCAGCAGTGTGTAACAATTCACTTTTTCTCACATCGTCACCAATACTTGTTAGTTCCTCTCTTATGGATAGCCATTCTGACTAAAATGAGATAAAATATTAATATATCTTTAATTAGAAATTACATAATATGAATATTTTTCTATCTTTATTAGAAACTTGTGATTTATCATTTGAAAATTGTTTGTTCATTTCATTAGCTCATTTATTGACAGACAGGGTTGTCTGTCATTTTGGTATTTAATTTTTTGAGTTTTTAATATATTATAGATATCTATATTCTTTTTATCAATATTTTTTATTTTAAAAGTTTTTTCCCATACCCACAACTGCTTCCCCCTCCCTCTCCCACTCTCTCTCCTCCTCCCAGTCCTCCCTCAGCCTCCCCATATCTCCCCATCCATTCCCCAGGGAGGGCAAGGAATCCCAAAGTGAGTCAGTTCAGTCTGACATATCCAGCTGAGGTAGGCCCAAGTCCCTCCCCCTAGTACTCTCTCCTCCCTCTCTTCAGCTGGACCTGGAGCTTGACCAGGCACTTAGCTATGGGTCTCTGCTTCAACCTCTATCAGTTGCTGAATGAAGGTTATAATGGCATCTAAGGTGGTCATTAATTTGATTATATGGAAAGAACTGTTTAGGCAGCCTCTCCACTATTGTTTGAAATCCTAGCCAGGGACATTTTGTGGATTCTTGGATGTTTCCCTAGTACCAGATTTCTCTATAACCCTGCCATAACTCCCTCTATCAAGATATATATTTCCTTGTTTTCCCTTTCTGTTGCTCCTGCCACTCAACCATCTCATTCTCTCATGATATGTTCCCACCTCCTCTTGCTATTCCCTATTATGATCCCAATTTACTCAGGAGATGTTCTCTATTTTCCCTTCTGGGAATCTATAGATATCTTTCTTAAGTTCTTCCTGTTAACTAGCTGCTTAGGGTTTATCCTTTTATGCCTGATTATCCTTTTCTTATGTCTAAAATCCACTTATGAGTGAGTACATACCATGTTTATCTTTCTGGATCTGTGTTACCTCACTCAGGAAGATACTCTGCTGTATGAGATTTCTGACCCCATCTGGGCCAGAGGTCCAACCTGCCCACAGCCACTTTTCCCCCCAAAATGACTTAGATGCTTATATTAATTTCATCCTGTTTGACCTATGTCTCAGGCACATTGTTAGCTAACTCTTTCATCATAATCCAACCCATTTATATTAAGATGTTCTGCCATGTGGCCATGGACATGGCCCGTGGCTCACCTGTATTCCTACATGCTTCTTCCTTGGTGGCTGGGTTGAGTCTGTCCAGGTCTGCTTTCCTCCTACCTGCACCTCAATTTCCCCACCTACCTATGGTGCCCCGCCATGGCCTAAACAGTTTATTTAAAGAATGATTTTCACAGCATACAAAAGAACATTCTCACCTCAGTATTCTCCAGATCCATCCATTTGCCTGAAAATTTTAAGATACTTCATTGTGTAAATGTACCACAATATTTTAATCCATTTTTCAGTTGAGGAGCATCAAGATTTCCAGGTTCTGTCTATTACAAATAATGCAGCTGTGAACATAGTTGAGGAAATATCTTTAGGGTGCAAATGTGCATCCTTTGGGTATATGCCCAATAGTGCTATTTTCAGCACAATATTCAGCTTTAATTCCCAGTGCTCTGAGGAACCAACATAATGGTCTACAAAGTGACTGTACAAGTTTACACTCCCAGCAGCAATGGAGGAGTGTTCCCCTTGCTCTACATTCCCTCCAGTAAAGGCTGTTATCTCTGTTTTTAATTTTTTTCCTTCTTTATTTTGTATTTATCAAGAAAAAAAACAGTAAAAAGAATTTAAAATGCGGAAGAGTTAACAATAACTATATAGAGGATAAGAATCATAAGCATGGCTTATCAAGGGTGGAAATACAAATAAGATTGCTACACATATATTTTCTTTGTGTTCATCTTTCCCTCTGAATTTTTTTTTCCATCCCTGTA
>PVIH01010607.1:0-65216 GCA_004025045.1 Sigmodon hispidus
TTGTATTGATTTCAGCTCTAAGTTTGATTATTTCCTGCCATCTACTCCTTCTAGGTGAGTTCGCTTCTAATTGTTCTAAGGCTTTCAGCTGTGCTGTTAGGTCTCTAGTGTGGGATTTCTCAAGGTTTTTCATATAGGCGTCTAGCGCTATGAATTTTCCTCTTAAGACTGCTTTCATTGTGTCCCACAAGTTTGGATATGTTGTACATTCATTTTAATTGAATTCTAGGAAGACTTTGATTTCTTTCTTAATTTCTTCCTTGACCTAAAGATGGTTCAGCTGATTGATGTTATGTTTGCATGAGTTGGTAGGCTTTCTTTGGGTTTTGATGTTGTTGAACTCTAACTTTAGTCCCTGATGGTCCGATATGTTACAAGGGATTATTTCCACTTTTTTGTATCTGTTGATATTTGCTTTATGACCAATTATGTGGTCGATTTTGGAGAAAGTTCCATGAGGAACTGAGAAATAGGTATATTCCTTTGCCTTTGGGTGGAAGGTTCTGTAGATACCTATGAATTCCATTTGCATCATAACCTCATTTAGTGTCCTTATTTCTCTGTTGAGGCTCTGTCTGGTTGATCTATCCAGGGTTGAGAGTGGGGTATTGAAGTCTCCCACTATTAGGGTGTAAGAATTGATGTGGGTTCGTGCTTTATCAGTGTTTCTTTTACATATGTAGGTGACCCTATATTAGGGGCATAAATATTTAAGATTGAAATCTCCTCTTGACCAATTTTTCCTGTGATGAATAAGTAGTGACAATCTTGGTCCCTTTTTATTGCTTTTAGCTTAAAGTCTACTTTGTTAGATATTAGGATTGCAACCCCTGCTTGTTTCTTAGGACCATTTGACTGGAAAATCTTTTCCCAACCCTTTATTCTAAGTCTGTGTCTGTCTTTGCAGTTGAGGTGTGTTTCTTGTAGGCAACAGAAGGATGGCTTCTGTTGTTGTATCCATCTTGTTAGGGTGTGACGTTTTATAGGAGATTTGAGTTCATTGATATTAAGGGAAATTATTGACCATTGATTCATATTTCCTGCTATTTTTGGTGGTAACTTGTTTGTATTTCCTTTCTCTAGAGTATTCTTCTGTGGACTTATTGATTGTTTGTGATTTCGTGGATGTATCTGGGGTACTTAGGTTGTAGGTTTCCCACTAATACTCTCTGTAGTGCTGGATTGGTAGATAGATATTCTTTCAGTCTGACTTTGTCCTGAAATACCTTGTTTACTCCATCTATGGTGATTGATAATTTTGCAGGGTATAGTATTCTAGTTTGGCATCCATGCTGTTTTAGCGTCTGAATAACTTCTGACCAAGCCCTTCTAGCTTTCATCGTTTCCATTGAATAGTCAGGCGTTATTCTGATGGGTCTGCCTTTATATGTGAGTTGGCCCTTTTCTTTTGCAGCTCTTAAAATTTTTTCTTTGTTCTGTATGTTTTGTGTCTTGATTATAATGTGACGCGCTGACTTTTTTTTGGGATCATATCTATTTGGTGTTCTGTAAGCTTCTTGTATCTTTGTAGGCATTTCCTTCTTCAGGTTAGGAAAGTTTTCTTCTATGATTTTATTGAAAACATTATCTGTGCCTTTGAGCTGGTATTCTTCTCCTTCTTCTATTCCTATTATTCTCACATTAGGTCTTTTCATGGTGTCCCAGATTTCCTGAACATTTTGAGTTATGGCTTTTTTAGTTTTACTATTTTCTTTGACTGATATATCTATTTGAGCTACTGAGTCTTCCACTCCAGAGATTCTATCTTCCATCTCTTGAACTCTGTTTGTTATGCTTGTATCTGTAGTTCCAGCTTTTTCCTTCAGATTTTCTATTTCCATTTTTGCCTCATTTTGCACCTTTTTTATTGCTTCTATTTCAGCTTTTATTTCAGCTTTTATTTCCTGGCATGTTTCTTTCATAGATTTGTTCATCTCTTCCAATGTTTTGTTTGTATTTTCTTCTATTTCTTTAAAGCTTTTTTTTTATATCTTCTTTTAGAGCTTTGATGATCATCAAAAAGAATTTTTGGTGTTGCTTCCTTCTGTTTCCTCTTCATTGCTCAGTTCAGGTCTTGTATTTGTAAGATCGCCACTCTCTTCTGGAGTTACCATGATGTCCTTTGTAGTATTATGTAATTTTTTGCACTGATGTTTGCCCATGGCTTCAGTGGTTCACGATTAGATGGGTCCTGGTCAATTGTGGCACTCGGGTTTGTGTGCCTCCTGTCACCTTTCTGGTCAGGGTCTGATTCTGTCTTTCAGAGACCCCTGCAGTTGTTGGTTCACTCAGTTCGAGGTCGTGGTGCGGAGCCGTGCAAATTCCTTCAGCAGGAGCTGTGGATGTGGTCAGGGGCAGAGTTTGCCTGCCCCTGCTCCAGATTGTGCTGGGATTCTGCAGAAAGCACTCGGTCCCGGGAGCGGAACCAGAAGCAATGGAAGCTCAACTCTCCCTCCCAGGCTGTGATATAGGCGCTGAGGCCTCTTGCCCCCTCCTCACCTCTGGGCGGGGTCTGAATCTGCTCTTCAGAGACCCCTGTAGTTGATTAGTTCATTTCGAGGTCGTGGCGGGGTTTCCTTCTGCAGGAGCTGTGGATGTGGTCAGGGGCAGAATTTACCTGCCCCTGCTCCAGAGTGCGCTGGGATTCTGCAGCCTAAATGGAAATATCTTAATCTAGTATTACCTTGACTGAATGAATTTCCCAGAGGTATGGATCTATTTTTTAGTTGTTAAACCATGTTGCAGTTTCCCAGCTTGGCCATGTCCTCTGCTCAGCTGCCTGCCATAGAACAAACAGCACAAAAACCCTTCCTTTTAATTCTTGCTCCATCTCACATGTTTTTTATGTAACTTTAGTAGCATACAATTTTTTAAAAAAGTATTACTTAATTGTAAATTGTAAATGATTACTCCAAATATATAATCTAAGATATTAATTTAACATTTATATTTTCTATAATCCTCAGTGTTTTTGCATGTCCATGAATGCATGCACACATGTGTACACGTGTCTTTTATGAAATACAAGTAGAAGTAAAAGGATTTGTTGCAGCCATTTGCAGTTTCTTCCACATGCGAGTCTGAGAGATGAAACTCAAAATGGTAGACTTGGCAAAAATCTTTTTCTTCTGGGTCTACCATTTTACCAGAAATATATTCTAGACTCTAAGACATCCTCTTATTTGTTATCTTCCTATATTTATACCTAAATTAAAACAGCTAAATTGAGTACCTTTGCTTCATTGTTTTCATACCTGTATCATTTTATAAAGTATTGCCTCAACTATGGTTTAATTTTTCTAAGCATTCATTCATTTAATAAATGCTTACCCATGAGATTAAGGGTCACTTCTTATGTTCTAGTAGCATTAACTTTGTTTCTCACCTCTGAGCATTCATGATTCCCAATTATATGATTCTAATTACCTTTACATGCATTTTAAATATACCTTTAAGTCCAGTTTGCTAACTATATACTTAACAGTGTGTGACAATGTGTGGAAATATGGTTGACCTATGAGGAGCCACTCCCTTACTGAAAACTCACACTTCCTACAGAGTCATCCACTGTCAATAGTTCTTAAGCCATGAAAAAAAAATTAAGGACACATGAGCACCTCTGTGAAGGATAAAATGGTGATTTCCTTGATCTTGTGGAAATATGTACGAATTACATCTGTTGTAAATTAATAAGTATGAATAATAATAATAATAATAAGGAGGTTTTTACTTTGCTGTAATATGTTTCTGGCTCAGACTTTCAGGCCTAGTCTCAAGGTTCAGACCCGCTTGCAGCCCTACTGCCATTTTGTCCCAAAGAAACACACAAAAGCTTATATTCATTTTATGTGAATCACTCTAGGGCCCAAGTGTATAACTTGCTAGCTCTTTACCCTTAAACTAAACCATCTTATCTTGTTCAGCCATGTGGCTTAGTAGCTTATCTTAGAGCAGCATTTTAGCTTCTTTCCTCTGTGTCTTTTGCCTCACAATATGATGTCTCTGTCACATCACTATGGCATATCTGCTCTGCTCTGAGATATTCCCAGAGTCTTATTATTCTGCTAGTCCTACTCACACTTTCTGTCTGCCTTTGGCCAATCACTGTTTTTTATTAAACCGGTAGGTGAGACAATTATTTACATTAGAACAGAGCACAATCTCACTACTGTGATTTTTCACTATAATTGTTTCGCCATGGTCTACACTGAAGTCTTGCTCTTGAACTCCCCCAGATCAATCTTCCATGCTATTCCAGAATACTTGTGGTAAGACATACAATATAAATTTACTATTTGTGTTTTAGTCATTTATTCCTTGTAAATTGGCAAATTATGAATTCCTTCATTGAGCAAGTGTGCTCAATGTAAAGGTATATTTGTTTTAATGCAATTGTAAATATATACCAGCATCAAGAAAGTGATGTAGTAGACAATTTTAAGATATTAATGCCTGAGAACAGCACCAATGTTTGTATTTAGACATATGAATTGAGAAGGCAGTTTGAAAATTTATTCACCCAGAAAATGACAGTTAAACTTCAGGAGCCTATGAAGTCCCAGTCACAGATTCTTGATCAAATTTACGGTACTAAGTAAAATGTTTATGCATTGAGCAAGTCTTAAATGTAATAATAGGTGATGGTCTAAACACTGATATCATTTTTCATATAGAAGCTTTTCAATTCTGAAATGTCCTATTTATTAATTGTTGGTCATAGTGCCTGTGTTATTCATATTCTGTTTTGAAAATTTTCTTTGCCAATGAGTTCTACTGAAACCACTTTATCTTCTGTTAGTTTCAGAATAGTTGACCTCATTTAATATCTCTGATATATTTGGACTTCAGTTTAATGCAGGGTAATCTACATTCCATTCTTTCTGTTCAGCTATCCATTTTCACAAGCACAATTTGCTAACGATGCTATCCTTTTTTTCAGGTATACTCTGGATTCTTTGTCAAAATATGTTATTCATAGTTATATGGACCTATGTCTGGGCCTTTAATGTGATTGCATCAACTAATGTTTTGCTTTTTACGACATGCTCTTTTAATTACTATAGTTTTGCAGTAAAATTTGCAAGTACAATTTGAAATTGGAAATGGTGATACCTATAGCAGTTCTTTGATTTTTTAACTATGCTATTTTTGATGTTTCTATATAAAGCTAAAAATGGTCCTTTAATGTTTTATGAGGAATATTTTGAGTTTCAATTGGAATTTCACTGAATCTAAACAGTGATTTTGTTTGGACAATCCTTTTCTCTATAATAATCCTGCTGATTCATGCCATGAACATAGAAGATTTCATTTCACCCATGTATCATTGTCTTCTTGAGCTTTTTTCTTTAATGTCTTTAAGTTTTTATTATGCAAGTCTTTCATTTGTTTTATTGAAATTACTGTAAGGTTTATTTTTTAAGCTATTGTGAGCTACCCTTTTTCTGATTTTTCTTTTTAGTCTATCACTTCTACCTAAAAAAGACTTTTTTTTTGTATATTAAAGTTGTATATGCCTACATTTCTGAAAGTGTATATCAACATACAAGTTTCCTGGGGGAGATTTTAGGGTCCTTTTTTTGTATGGAATCACATCATCTGCAAATTAAAATACTTGGAGGCATTTTCTGTTCTTTATGTATCTTCTTGATTTCCTTCAATTTTTGATCTAGCTAAGCCTTCAAGTACTAATATAGATATATGGTGAACATCTTTATCTTGTTTTTGATTTTAGTAGAAATGCTTCAAGTTTTTCTTCATTTAGGCTGTTATTGGCTGTGGAGTTGCTTCAAATTGCTTCAGTATGTTTTATCCCTAGCCAGCTCATATTTTTTAATCATGAGGAAAGTTCAATTATATCAAAGGAGATTTTTTTTGCATTATGTCCTTACTTAGTCTTATTAATAAAGCATATTGGCTTAGTGTAACATTTAGAAAATGTTACAACCTCTTCAGATTATTGTAACACCTTGAGAAGTTTAGATGCTATTTCTTCTTTCAACTTCTGGCAGATGTTGTAATACATCCTGAGTTCCTTGGGATTATTAAAAGTAAGTTTTGCAACATTGTTTATATCTCATTGTTTCCAATAAATATGTTTGAATTAATTCATCTTGTTTTAACTATGGTAAGTTATGCATTTAAAAGTTCAATACTTTCATATTTTCTAGGAAAGTGAAATATAAATAAGGAAGTATGTCTTCATGATTCTCAGAATGTCTTCAGTCTCCATTGTGATAAAACCATTATAGCACAACATTCATTTTGTATCTACAGTGCAAGTATTCAGCATAAAAGAAAATTTTACACTGGACAAATCTCAAAATGCTCACCCCTCTACTATTTCTGGCAATAAGATATTCTCAAATAATGTTGACTGAATATCTGATTGTTGAAAATTGGCATATTTATTCTGATAATTTTTTCATTAAAATATACAAGCATACTATGTGTTCAAAAAAGAAAATATTATTACAATGCTATTTTGATAAATTTCTAAGATATTTTCCTGTAATATGAATTTTGAAGGACTGGTAACATATTTAAAATAACCATTTAAAACTTAGGAAACATTATGCTGTTTCTATAACCTTTGTATTGAAAAGCGTGCTGATTGTCTCATAGATATTGCTTCATTCATAAATATTTTCATCAGATAAGGCTAACTATGTAAACACTTAAGAATCATCTTTTTTTGTTTCCTTTTGTTTATTTTTTTTTCAAATTAGTTCACAACCAGGATTATTAACTCATAATAAGATATGCCTATATTATTTTATTACTAAGCTCTATACTACCTATCACAAATAGGATTATGTCTACCGAAAAGTCAAACAGAATTGAAATTTGTAGAAATTGCTTCTAGCTCTGTAGCAGACAGAGATAAACTTGGTCTGCCAGGGTCCCCCCCACCTGCTGCTGAGGGATTTTGCACGACCATCCACCTCCAACGGATCAAGCGGATAAGGACTGAAGACTCTGAAATACAGTCTCAGACTCCATCCAAAGGTCAGGTGGGTTCAGCAGGCCCCAATGTCTGAATCTTTGCCAGGGAAAATTGTGTTCAGGTCAGGTTCCAGTTCTGGGACCAGGGGCCCTCTGTGGAGCGTGTCTCCACACACTCGGTAGGAGACAGAGATAAACTCATACTGCCAGGGCCCCGCGAGCTGCTGCTGAGGGAATTTACATGGCCACTTTCCTCCAACTGATCAATCAGAGAAGGACTGAAGACTTGAAATCCATTCCCCTGCCCAGAGACGAGGAAGAGATTGACCAGACATTTTGTTCAAAGGTGATAGGAGACACACAAGCCCAACTGCCACAACTGACTAGAAGACACCTAATCATGGACCACTGAAGCCAAGGGCAGATGTCAATGCAAAAATATATATAATAATGTAAAGAACAACAAGATGACTCCAGAAGAAATTGGCAGTCCAACAATTATAAGACATGAACTGAGCAATGAAGAGGAAACAGAAAGGAGCAACACCAAAAATCCCTTTATGATAATCATTGAAGCTCTCAAAGAAGATATGAAAAAATGTCATGAAGAAATAGAAGAAAAAACAAACAAAAAATTGGAAGAGATGAACAAATCCATGAAAGAAAACCAAGAAAAAGCAAACTAAAAAATGAAAGAAACATGCCAGGAACTAAAAACTGAAATAGAAAAAATAAAAAAGGCATAAATTGAGGCAAAGGTGAAAATAGAAAACCTGAATAAAAAAGTTGGAACCACAGCTACAAGCATAACCAGCAGAGTGCAAGAGATGGAAGACAGAATTTCTGAAGTGGAAGACTCAGTAGCTCAAATAGATATATTGGTCAAAGAAAATACTAAAACCAAAAAAGTCATAACTCAAAATGTTCAGGAAATCTAGCACACAATGAAAAGACCTAACTAGAGAATAATACGAGTAGAAGAAGGAGAAGAATACCAGCTCAAAGGCACTGAAGATGTTTTCAATAAAATCATAGAAGAAAACTTCCCTAACCTGAAAATGGAAATGCCCATAAAGATACAAGAAACTTACAGAACACCAAATAGATATGACGCTCCAAAAAAGTCAGTGTGCCACATTACATTCAAGCCACAAATCATACAGAACAAAGAAAAAAAATTAAGAGCTGCTAAAGAAAATGGCCAATTTACATAAAAGGCAGACCCATCAGAATATCACCTGACTATTCAATGGAAACCATGAAAGCTAGAAGGGCTTGGTCAGAAGTTACACAGACACTAAAAGTACATGGCTAGCAAACTAGAATACTATAGCCTACAAAATTATCAATCATCATAGACAGAGTAAACAAGATATTTCATGACAAAGTCAGACTGAAAGAATATCTATCTACTAATCCAGCGCTACAGAGAGTATTAGAGGGAAAACTCCAACCTAAGGACCCCAGATGCACACATGAAACCACAAACAGTCAATAATTCCACAGAAGAATATTCCAGAGAAAGAAATTCAAACAAGTTATCACCAAAAAATGGCAGGAAATATCAATCAGTGGTCACTAATATCCCTTAATATCAATGCACTCAACTCTCCTATAAAATGTCACACACTAACAAGATGGATACAACAACAGAAGTCATCCTTCTGTTGCCTACAAGAAACACACCTAAACCACAAAGACAGACACAGGCTTAGAGTAAAGGGTTGGGAAAAGATTTTTCAGCCAAATGGTCCTAAGAAACAAGCAGGGGTTGCCATCCTAATTTCTAAAAAAATAGACTTTAAGCTAAAAGCAATTAAAAGGACCAAGATGGTCATTACTTGTTCATCACAGGAAAAATTGGTCAAGCGGAAGTTTCAATCCTGAATATTTATGCTCCTAATATAAGGTCACCTACATATGTAAAAGATAAACTGCTAAAGCTCGAATACCATATCAATTCTTACACCCTAATAGTGGGAGACTTCAAAACCCCATTTTCAACCTTGGATAGATCAACCAGACAGATACTCAACAGAGAAATAAGGAGTCTAAAAGAGGTTATGATGCAAATGGATTTAATAGATATCTACAGAACCTTCTACCCAAATGCAAAGAAATATACATATTTCTCAGCTCCTCATGGAACTTTCTCCAAAATTGACCACATAATTGGTCATAAAGCAAATGTCAATAGATACAAATAAATGAAAATGATCCCTTGTAACATTTCAGACAACTGGGGCCTAAAGTTAGAGTTCAACAACATCAAAAATCAAAGAAAGCCTACCACCCATGGAAACTAAACATCACTCAGCTGAACCATCTCTGGGTTAAGAAAGAAATTAAGGAAGAAACCAAAATCTTCCTAGAATTTAATGAAAATGGATCCACAACATATCAGATTTGTGGAACACAATGAAAGCAGTCTTAAGAGTAAAATTCATAGTGCTAGATGCCTACATGAAAATCCTAGAGAAATCTCACAGCAGAGACCTAACAGCTAAGTTGAAAGCCTTAAAACAATTAGAAGCAAATTCACCTAGAAGGAGTAGATGGCAGGAAATAATCAAACTCTGAGCTGAAATCAATACAATTGAAATAAAAAGAACAATATAAAGAATCAATGCATCTAAGAGTTGATTCTCTGAGAAAGTCAACAAGATAGATAAGCCCTTAGCCAAACTAATCAAAAAACAGAGAGAGATTGTTCAAATCAACAAAATCAGAAATGAAAAGTGGGACATAACAACAGACCCACAGGAATTATCAGATCATACTTTGAAAATCTGTATTCCACAAAAATGGAAAACTTTGAAGAAATGGACAGGTATCATCTACCAAAATTAAAGGATGATCAAATGATTTACCTAAACAGGCCTATGACCCTTAAGGAAATTGAAGCTGTCATTAAAAGCCTCCGCAAAAATAAAAGCCCTGGTCCAGATGGTTTCAGTGCCAAATTCTACAAGACATTCAAAGAAGAATTAGTACCATTATTCCTCAAAATATTTCACTCAGTAGAAACTGAAGGAATATTGCCAAATTCCTTTAACGAGGGCACAACTACCCTAATACCCAAGCCACTCAAAGACACAACAAAGGAGAATTACAGACCAATTTCCCCTCATGAATATTGATGCTAAAAGTGTCAACAAAATTTTAGCAAACCATATACAACAATGTATAAAAAATATCATCTACCATGACCAAGTAGACTTCATCCCAGAAATGCAAGGCTGGTTTAACATACGAAAAACTGTAAACCTTATCCATCATATAAACAAATTAAAGGAACAAAACCACATGATCATATCTTTAGATGCTGAAAAAGCCTTTGAAAAAATCCAACACTCCTTTATGATTAAAGCCCTGGAAAGAACAGTTAGTTATACAGGGAGAATATCTAAATATAATAAAGGCGATTTACAAGAAGCTGACAACCAGTATCAATCTTAATGGAGAAAAACTCAAAGCAATCACACTAAAATCAGGAACTAGACAAAAATGTCCTCTCTCCCCTTATCTATTCAATAAAGTTCTCGAAGTTTTAGCTAAAGCAATAAGAGAATGAAAGAAGATTAAATACAAATTGGAAAAGAGGAAGTGAAACAATCTCTATTTACAGATGATATGATTGTATACGTAAGTGACCCACAAAATTCTTCTAAGGAACTACTATGGCTAATAAACACCTTCAGCAATGTAAAAGGATACAAGATTAACTCAAAGAAATCAGTAGCCCTTCTATACACTAAAATAGAAAAGCTGAAAAAGAAATAAGGGAAACATTACCCTTCATTATAGCAGCAAATAGTACTAAATACCTTGGAGTAACTATAACCAAAGAAGTAACAGACATAATTGACAAAAATTTTGAATCACCGAAGAAAGAAATTGAAGAGGATATCAGATAATGGAAAACTCTCTCATGTTCCTGGATTGGTAGTATCAACATAGTAAAAATGACAATTCTACCAAAGGCAATCTACAGATTCAATGCATTGCCCATCAAAATCCCACCACAATAGTTTTTGGACCTTGAAAGAACAATTCTCAATTTCACTTGGAATAACAGGAAAGCCAGGATTGCCAAAAAATTTTACTCAACAAAAGAACCTCAGGAGTTATCACCATCCCAGACTTCAAGGTATACTATAGAGCTACAGTAATAAAAACAGCCAGGTAGTGGCATAAAAAAAGACTTGGAGATCAATGGAATAGAATTGAGGATCCTGACATTAACCCAAAAACCTATGAAAAACTGATCTTTGACAAAGAGGCCCAAAATATTCAATGGAAAAAAGATAGTATATTTAACAAATGTTGTTGGCATAGCTAGATGGAAGTGTGTAGAAAAATGCAAATAGATCCAAGCCTGTCACCCTGTACAAACCTCAAATCCAAGTGGATCAAAGACCTCAACATAAACCCAGCTCCTTTAAACTTGATAGAAAAGAAAGTGGGAAATACACTTCTATGAATTGGCACAGGCAACCACTTCCTAAGTATAACACCAGTGGCACAGACACAAAGAATAACAATCAATACGTAGGATTTCCTGAAGCTAATAAGCTTCTGTAAAGCCAAGGACCCTGCAATAGGACAAAATGACATCCTACAGAATGGGAAAAGATTTTCACCAACCCTACAAATGATAGAGGGCTGATCTCTAAGATATAAAAAGAACTCAAGAATCTAGAGCCCAAAACCATGAATAACCCAATCAAAAAATGGGGTTCAGAACTAAAAAGGGAATTCCTAGCAGAAGAATTACAAATCGCTGAAAGGCACCTGAAAATGTGCCCATCATCTTTAGCCATCAGAGAAATGCAAATCAAAACAACTTTGAGATACCACCTAACACCTGTTAGATTAGCTAAGATAAAAGACACAGAAAACATCCTATGCTGGAGAGGATGCAGAGCAAGGGGATCATTCCTCCATTGTTGGTGGGAGTGTAAGCTTGTTCAGCCACTTTGGAATGCAGTGTGGCAGTTTCTCAGAAAATTGAGAATTAATCTCCCCAAGGACCCAGCCATACTATTTCTGGGTGTATACCCTAAAGATGCACAGTTACTCTCCAAAGGCATTAGCTCAACTATGTTCATAGCAGCGTTATTTGTAATAGCAAAAACCTAGAAACAACCTAGATGCCCCTCAACTGAAAAATGGATTAAAAAACTGTGGTACATCTACACAACGGAGTACTATTCAACAGTATGAAAAAATGATATCCTAAAATTTGCAGGCAAATGGATTGATTTGGAGAATGTCTTATTGAGTGACATATCACAAACTCAGAAAAATAAGCAGGTGGTGTACTCACTCATTAGTGGACTCTAAACCAACAAACAAACAAAAAAAAGCAAAGCATGCCCAAGCTGCAAACCACAACCGCTGAACAGCTTGCGATCAGAAATACCCTGGACTGACACCTTGGATCCCACTCCCCCTATAGGAACACTCTACTCACTCTTGAGGGAGGGTGGAGAAAACTGCATCTGCCAGGAGTGGAGACCGAACTAAGCAATACTGGGGCAGTGGGACCATGGGGCTGCCTGCAGCCTGCCCAGGGATGGGATGGGGATTTGTGAAGAAGAAAGAATGACCTGATGTGGTGGGAGGGGGAAGGGACCTTGAATAAGGATATACAAGGTTAGAAAGTGTGACTTTTTGTTCATAATAATAATAATAATTAATAATAATAAAAGAAAAAAAAGAAATTGCTTCCAGTCTTATCTTGACTTTACATTTTACTATACATTTGCTGAATTCTTCTTAGGTTTAGTGCTATCTACCACGTAAGCACTTATTTAAAAAAAAATTAGAAATGTATGTTTTTTGTTGTTGTTTCAACAGCTTCCCCACCCACTCCCACCATCCACTCTCCAAAGAGGATAATACCTCCCAAGGAGAAGTCAACAAAGTCTTGGATATTAGGTTGAGTAAGGACCAAGCCTCTCCTGGTTGTATCAAGGATGAGCAAGGTATGCCTCTATAAGAAAGAGGCTCCAAAAAGCCAGTTTTTGAACTAGGGATAAATCTTTGTCCCACTGCCAGAGGCCCTACCAACTGCACAAGCCACTCAACTATCATCCATTTTCAGTAGACCTATTTTGGTTCCATGCAGGTTCCTCACCACCACCACCTCTGTCAACCCAGATTCCAACTCCCAGTATCTTGAGTTGGCCATCTCTGTGGATTTCTCCATCATGATCTTGACCCGTTTGCTCTTATAATCCTTCCTCCCTCTCTTAGATTGAATTCTAGCATCTTGGCCTAGCTGTGAGTTTCTGCATCTGCTTCCACAAGCTGCTGGATAAAGGTTCTTTGTTAACAAGTAGGGAGGTTATCAATTTGATTACAAGGGAAGGCCAGTTCAGTTACCCTCTCAGCAATTGCTTGGAGGTTAAGCTTGTGTAATCCTTGTGGATTCCTTGGAGTTTCCCAGCACTCAAATTTTCCCTAGCCCTCAAAATGTTTCCTCTGTCAAGATATCTCTTTTGTTGTTTCCCTCTCCATCTTCCCCACCAACTATGTCATACTAATAAATTCTTAGTTATTCCAGCTTATATGTCTCTGCATCCTCTTTGCTTCAAAGGCATTTTCTTTTGTTATTCTTTCCTATACTTACATCATATCATTTTTACTATTTAACTATCCCCTTATTTTCTTTCTAGTTATCTACTATTGGTTACTGTGCATGTATTGATGACGGTTTAACATATTTTTCAATCAAATAACATAGAAGCATTCTGAACCACTGATTTGAGATTTTTATTTGATTCATTATGATGTTCAATGTAAACTGTATGGCTTTTGATTTTTATTTTACAAATTATTATATTGTGCTATGATCACTGTTTCACCTCCTCAAACTCCTCCCTGATTATCTCACCTCTCCATTCACACTAATTCTTGTTTCCCTTTTCTTAAAAAACAAACAAAACCCTCAAACACCAGAATAGTAAGAGTGGTATTATAAAATAAACATGTAAAAAAATACCAAAATGCACAAAATTACAAAATAATAAACCATAATATACAAGCAAAATTTCAGTAGGATAAAAAATGTAAAAGTAAATTTAATGGCCTGTTTTAAATTAATCCTCAAACACAATTTGAAAATAATCATTATTATAATGTCATAGTTAAAATTAGTCACACAAGTAAATTTTAAAGAACAAAATTTTCACATTTCTAGGCATCAAGCAAGTCAATATGTAGATATGGCTGAATACTTATGAGAATTTAAAAATTAAATTACTTTATCACAGTTACCTAAATAAATTGATTAAGGCTAGTAAATTGTAGTATTAAGCTAGTGCTAATACACAAAATTATGTGATATAGTTTCAATGAATCAAAATATGAGGCTGATTTCATAATCTTATGCTACATTATGAGTATATTTTTTACATTCTGGGGTGTCTGAACAGCTCAGTGTCTTTTAGATTTCTGTTTACTTTTATTCTACATGACAAAAATATGATTATGTTAGATCGTATCTCTGATCAATAGAACTAAATACCCAATTTAAAATATTTAATCTTTTGTTTAAAATCATTAATTATTTTTAGTTGTATCAATAAAAATGTAATTATCTTTTTTACTATGAAAAACAATAAAACTCTAGATTTAGAAGTATAGAAATTCAAGTTGTTGCAACACAGAATGAGGAGATGAGTTATAAACACTTTAACTTCACCATTTTCTTTACTAAATATGTAATAATGTCTGTCATGATCTGTATATAACTGTAGCTTGGCTTGGGGATTGGCTATAAATCTATATCTGGTTCCATCAGTTACTAGATCAAGGCTCTAAGATGACAGTTAGGGTATTTAATTTCAGAAGTCAAGTCAAAAAGAAAGAATAGGGATTATATGATAAAGATAGTCAAGATCATAATGAGGAAATCTACAGTGACAATTGGACCAAGCTAATGGTAATTAATGAACTTTACACCACAGATATAGATCCTACATTGGACCAGAGTAGATATATAAAAGAAAATTGTATAACTGGGACACATCCTGGTGCCCCAGGCAGTGGGATCAGAATCTATTTCTAGTGCATGATATGGCTTTTGGGAGCCCATTACCCATGGTGAAAACTTTTGCACAGCCTTGATGCAGAAGGGGAAACACTTGGTTCTGCCTCATTGGAATATATTAGGCTCTGCTGACTCCTCATTAGAGGCCTTCAACTTTTCCAGGAGGGATTGAAGGTGGGTCAAGAGAGGAGAAAACTGGGGGTGGAGGGGAAGCGGTATGAGAAGGATATTTGTAGTAGCTATGCAAAATGAATAAAAAAAAATTAAAAGATTTTTTGCATACTAAAGTGTTCTCCCTTACTCACTTTTTTCCAGTTACCCCCAGATTCCCCCCCACCTCACTCAACAGAGACATTGTACACAGCAGAAAAGATAAGGATTCCCAGGGGGAATCAATATAATCTGGAACATTAAGTTGAGGCAGTACAAAGCTCCTCTTTCCAGTATAAAGGCTGAGCAAGGTCTCTCTCTATAGAAAATTTTCTCAAAAATACAACTTATGCATTATGGATAAGATCTGGTCCCATTTCCATAGGTTTTAAAATGTCCCCTGTCACACGACTGTCATTCACATTCAGAAGGCCTAGTTCTGTTTTATGAGAGTTCCTCAGCTTTCAGTCCCAAGCAAGTGAGCTCCCAATAGCTCAAATAAGCTATCTCTGTGGGTTTCCTCATCTTGATCTTGACCACTTTGCTCATATAATTTCTATTCTGTCTCACTGAATATACAGGGTACTTGACTCAATATTTACCTGCAGATATACTTCTAGCAGTTGCTGGAGAAAAGATTTTTGTTGACAATTTTGGTGATCATCAATTTGATTACAGGGGAAGATCAGTTCAGTCACCCTCTTTGCTGTTGTTTGCAGTCTTAGCTGGGGTTGTTTTTTGTTTTTTTGTTTTTTTTTTTTTTGAATTCTTGGGTATTTCCCTAGCACCAGGTTTTTCACTAAGTTTAAAAAGTCTCCCTCTATCATAATATCTATTTTGTAGTTTATCCTCTCTGTTCCTCCACTAACTCAATCATCCTCTTTCCTCATGTTCTCTTCTCCTCTCCCCTTTCCATTTTGCTTTGTTTCCAATTTGTTCAGGAGAATTTATCTTTTTCTTCTTCCCAGGGGAATCCATGTTTTCTAGCAGCTATGGAGTTGTGGATTGTAGCAGGTTTTCCTTTTTATTACATTTAATATTCACTTAAAAATGGGTACATACCATGTTCCATTTGTCTTTATGGGTCCGTGTTACCTTACTCAATGCTTTCATTAGTTCTATTCATTTGCCTGCAAATTTTAAAATGTCATTTTTTTCTTCTGAGTGGTTCTCAATTGTGTAAATGTTCCCCATTTTTTAAAAAAATCTATTTTTCAGTTGAGGAGCATCAGTTTCCAGGTAAAGGCTATTCTGATTAATGCTGCTATAAATATAGATGAGCAAAAGTCCTTGTATGACTGTCCATTCTTTGAGTATACACCAAAGTAGTATTGCTAAATAATGAGGTAGATTGATTTCTAATTTTCTATGAAATCAACATACTGATTACCACAGTGGCTGTACAAGTTTACATTCTCACCAGCAATGAAGTAGTGTTCCCCTTACTCCATACTCTCTCCAGCATAGGTTGTCTTCAGTATTTTTATTTATTTATTTTTAATTACTTAATTAATTAACTTTTTAAGGAGTAAACACAACTGGCAAATTCTTAACCAAATTAAACAAAAATAGGTAGACCTACTTCAATAAAACTGAAAATTGAAAGGAAAGCATTATAACAGATATGAATGAAATTCTGGAATATCTTAAGGACATATATTATAAACTTGCTTTGATAAACTGAAGATTCTGAAAAAACTGGTGAGTTTTTAGATAGCAAAATTATCAGTACTTTTAATCTTAGACATTCTGTGAAGTATATTGTGATATCTCAGTTGTTTTCATTTGTATTTCTTTGATAGGTAGCTAAAAATATAAAAATATTAACCCTAATCTTTAAATACTTTCATTTTTTATAAAACTTAATATATATTTTATTTTTTCAATTTGTCTTTTCCTTTAATATCTTCTCTCCCCACTCTTATTCTCAATCCTTCCTCTTTTTCTATGTTATATTCAAGTGTTTAGATATGGTTTTATTTCCATTATAAATCTACATGAATTATAAGGCAATAATGCCATTATAGTTATTTTATATATTTTACATGAATTTACTAAACAATGATCAATATATAAATCTCACAAATGCCTTCAAACTAATATTAATGTTTATGTTTATAATAATTTACAATAAACATGCTGAGTAACAAATGAATCAATCATATAAAATTTTATTGAATTAAATATTTTATTTATTTTTTGTTGCATGGAAACACTATTTAAATTAGTAAAAATATTCTTGTGCTGAGCAAAGTTACATTCAGACTTTATAAAGTTTACACTGTAACAATAGATATAGACATAAAAATGTAAGACTAAACAACAGAAAATATACAGTGTCAATTTTAAGAATCTAAAAAAAATTAATCAGGTTACATACTGTTCAATAAATGTTCTTCTTTTATATACTTCATTATATAAAAGACAAATATAATTTGTGACATGGATAATTAGGAGTATACTATATAACTTCCTAGCTCTATGTCATTTCTTATATGATTATAAAGTAAATATTATGTCTTTTACTATTATATGATTATTATTGATTCAATTCATCTGCATCACATTTGCATGTGCAATAATCAAACTGTACAATTTTCTATGCTCTGTCAGGACCACCTCTACCAGCAAGGAAGACGCAACACCAGGCTCTTCTTTCAGCACTTTATTCAGGAACCTTGAACAATTTTCTTCTTCTGACCCCAGGGAAACCCACTCATGGCCTAAATAGCCTCTGGGCAGCCAACCCTAGTACGCCATGTGGGCATTACTGATAGGCCCAGGAACGTGGAAGCAAGTCAGATTCTTAGCCTTAGCCAATTATGGAGTAGTTTATCACTGAGAGCACTCACCATCGGGAAGGTGGAGGGTGGAAGCCAGCACAATCTTTAAGGCGCTGCTGCACGCAGCTCTCTACAATGCTCTAATCTAGGTATCAGTCTAAGACTCATATGTCAATCCAGAATAAGTTTCACACAGTAGAATCTGCTTTTAACACAATCTATTTGTCTTTTCATGGTTTATGTTTCCATTAAATTTTACATGTATAACAAATTTGGAGATTATTTTTAATCATAATACATTTAAAATTCTTTTTATAACTGCCTCAATCACATTATTCTTTTTATGTTTAAATTATTTTGCTTAAATTTGGAGCATGTGGTTATACTCTTAATCTGCCAAGAAACCTAAAAAAAATTAAAAAAAACAAACTTACTCCCAGAAATCTAGTGCTGAGCCATCTGCTAAATCTTCTTTCTCCTAGCTCCCTGAATCAATTAATTTGAGCTCTGTAAATAAAAAAGAAAGAAGAGTGAAACCTGTGAAAATATCTTGTATGTACAGAAAATGTAATTATGATTTGATTGGAGGTTTTGAAAATGAACTCTACAAAGCCTTTAGTCTGCATTCCTACACTCCCAGATCACCGAGGCTTAAGCAAGATGATTTCATGCTAACATTACTGAGCCAGCCTCACCTATAGAGAATGACAGTATTACAAAATAAAGCAAGAAAAGAGGAAAGGGACAGTAGCAAAGAGTCTCCAATATATTTGCATGAACCAGTTCATAGAAGCATTGCAGATGTTTAAAACACAGGATAGAAATAAGAAATAAATAAAAATTCACTTATCTACAGCAGCTTAATTGACTTAACACCACTGAGAACCCAATGAGTCAATAAACTAAATTATCTAAAATTTTGAATAGAGTGATAGGCTTGCATCTAAAAGTGGGAAATACCCTTCAAAAAATTGGCACAGGTGACCACTTCCTAATTATAACACCAGTGGCACAGACACTAAGAAAAATAATCAATAAGTGGGACCTCCTTAAACTGATAAGCTTCTACAAAGCAAAGAACACAGTCAATAGGACAAACAGCAGCCTACTGAATGGGAAAAGATTTTTGACGACCCTACAAGTGACAGAGGACTAATCTCTAAAATAGATAGAGAACTCAAAAAACTAGAGCCCAAAACCTTGAATAGCCCAATTAAAAAATGGGGTTCAGAACTAAAAAGGGAATTCTCAGCAGAAGAATTACAAATGGCTGAGAGGCACTTGAAAAAGTGCTCAGCAGATTTAGTCATTAGAGAAATGAAAATCAAAACAACCTTACACCTGTCAGATTGGCTAAGATAAAAGACTCAGATAAAAGCCTATGCTGGAGAGGTTGCAGAGGAAGGGGAACATTCCTCCATTGTTGTTGGGAGTGTAAACTTGCTCAGCCACTCTGGAATTCAGTATGGCGATGTCTCTGAAAACTGGATATCAATCTCCTCAAGGATTCAGTAATACCACTACCACTACTGGGCATATACCTTAAAGCTTTGCATTCACACTCCAAAAGTTTTAGCTCAACTATGTTCATAGCTGCATTATTTGTAATAGCAAAAACCTGGATAAAACCTAGATGCCCCTCAACTGAAGAATGGATTAGCAAACTGTGGTACATCTGCAATATGGAATACTACTCAGCAGTAAGAAAAAATGATATCCTAAAATTTGCAGGCAAATGGATGAATTTGAAGAACACCCTCCTGTGCGAGGTATCAAAAACCCAGAAAGATAAGCAAAGGATGTACTCTCTCATTAGTGAACTATAAACAAAAAGCAAAGCATCTCCAAGCTGCAAATCACAACCACTGAACAGCTTGGGTTCTGAAGCACCTTGGACTGACACCTTGGAGCCTATTCCCTCCAAAGGAACACCTGATCCAGTATTAATGTTGGGGTGAGGAAAATGGATATGCCTGTAGTTTATGCTGAACTAAGCCACATTGGGACCTTGGGAACTTGGGACCTCCTGTTCTGCTAGGGAGGAGATAAAGTGATAGGGAGAAGAGAGAGTGACTAGGAGGGGTGGGAGGGGGAAAGGGAGTTTGAACAAGGGGATGCATGGATAAAAATATGACTTTATTCATAATAAAAACATTTTGAATAGCTATAAAATGAAAAACTGTTTTGTTGTCTAAGTGATATTTGATAGAGTTGGATGTTATGCCTTAATTTACAAGTTTACAATGTCTGTAGCCTTTGTTTGGGCCTGTTCAGGATTTCTTCTCATTACTACAAAATCGAGATGAATAAATTACAAGAGCTTGAAATGACTTCACTCCCCTCAAAGCTAGTTAGTCGACTATAGTACATACTATTTTTTTCAATTATTGTAAATATATGTTTACAATGAAATTAAATGCCATTCATGTAGAATTCTCACTGATCAAATGCCATACTGGAACATAATCATAGCATGTGATCATCACTAACAATGTGATGCACCTTCAATAGTTGCAGCTGTGTTTATCTGTGTAATGAGGAGAGATAAACAGTTTAGAATACTAGTAGAGTGGCTTTAAATAGTTTCATGCAGTAGTGTATGAGTAGGAACCATAATCAAACATTCACTTTCTTCTCAAATATTTATCTATTTCTCTCCTTGTTCCTTTCCTAACCTTTCTTTAGCCTCTTGTTATGTGCATTTGATGACCATATCAAACTATTAGAAATTATTTCTTTTCTTAATTGAATTCTGATCTCATTTAAGTGATTTCATACTGATACCTCTGCCTAAAATGATCTTTTATAGGTAACTCCCAGAATAACACAAGAAATGACTAAGTTAAACTTGACATTTATGAGGCGCTTATATATAGATACATATAAATTATTGTATGTACTCAAGAAAAATCAAACATAAAACAGTATGTCAAATGTGATAAAGTATATATCTGAATAATCTAAATGGTAAATAATAGATAAAACATAGACTCATATAAATAATAAGAAAGAAAATAAAGGATAACCCTAACCCTAACCATAACCATAACCCTAGTAAATTGACGAAGTAGACACAAACTTTAACCGTGAGTTTCCTGGGTATTTCTCAACAATCCTGGATTCATTATCAAGACAGCTGACTTCCAATGAACTAGATGCTCTCATAGAACTTTCTCCCATGTTCCTTGCTTTAAATTTGCATGCATGCTACAAAAAATAATATTATCATATCTTACCTTATATCCTGACATATAGCCTGATCTTATAACACCATCATAGCATCTTTAGGGTTCTTTTTCATGGTAAGTGAATTATTCATTAAAATGCTACTAGTTTTTAAATTATTGCTGTGTGCTTACCATTGCAAACAACCTGTAGCAATTGCAAAATGGATATCCACTGCCAATTCATCAAGAAATGTATGTCCAAACCACTGTATCATATTTGAAAAGCCGACTATACCAGCAAATATAACATATTCTTATCTTTTAAAAGGTTGAAATGTGAAATGGCAAGAAGTTAGGAAAAACATGCAAAAGTTTCTCAAATAGACTCACATGCATGTGCGTGCACACACTCACACACACATACATGTGTGTTAAAATTGACACTTCATCCTTCATTATTTCATAGAAACGTAAGTGTCTTCTATCTTTCAGAGCCATTATATGCTTCTAACTGGACTCTAGGGACTTGTCATTTTTGTTTTTAAAAATGACAGAACTCTACTTATGTGAAAGTGTATTTTCTAAAATTTACAGCAGTTTTGCTCTCTGTATCACTACAGGTGTAAAACAGTGTTAAGACTAATTAAAGTAACATCCATTAATGTAATGTAAATACATTGTTCTTTGTAGAGATGACACAGCTGATATTTTAATGTTTTCTAAGAATGTAAATCAAGGATTTTTACATTCTCCACAATCAGTTGGAAGATAATCCATTGTAGTAATGAAGACTGGGTAATTAATTCCCAAGTTCCCACATGTCCAGGTGACTCTCTATTGCTTCACAATCTTCAAGAAAATTCTGTCACATCGATTTATCACTGTGCTGCCATTAGCAGAATAATGGAGCTCTTATTTTCACATTTCTGGAAATATTACACAATGATACATGGAACAGTTGAAGAATCACCATCTTGTTTCTAGTCTGGCTCTCAGATGAACTATGTTCCTAAATTAGACTCTGTGTTCAGGTACTTTCCACCAGATAAGGCATTTAGAATATTAGTAAAACATCACGTTGAGCTCTTTAAAAGCTGATCATAAAACCTTATGTCATCTAATATGCAATCAATGCACTGCTATTCTATGTTGGCTTGCAGGAGGCATTTAGTCTGGAATCCAATTAAAAAGTGTTTATGAGTGACAATTTCTCTCAGGAACAAACAAAACAAAGTCTACATTGGCTCTGTGCTTTATTCTCCAAATGTTAACATTCTATGATTCTAAATTTTAATGAAATAATTACATATGCAAACTAGCAAGTTAAAAAAAAAAACCTTAGTCTTAGGTAAGGTATTATTGAAAGCATTATTGTTTTATGAATGTGATAAAGAGCTAGACAAAATTGTAAATAGAGATCTCCTGAAGCTGAGAAGCTTCTGTAAAACCAAGAAAACTGTCAATAGGACAAAACAGCCTACAGAATGGAAAAGGATTTTCACCAACCCTACAAGTGATCTATAAGATATATAAAGAACTCAAGAATATAGAGTCCAAAACCTTGAATAACCCAATCAAAAAATGGGGTTTAAATCTAAAAAGAGAATTCTCAGCAGAAGAATTACAAATGGCTGAAAGACACCTAAAAAAAGTGGTCATCATCTTTAGCCATCAGAGAAATGCAAATCAAAATAACTTTGAGATATCACCTGACACCTGTTAGATTGGCTAAGATAAAAGACAGAGATGACAGCCTATGCTGTAGAGGTTGGGGAGCAAGGGGAACATTCCTCCATTGTTGGTGGGAGTGTAAGCGAGTTCAGCCACTTTGGAATGCAGTATGGTGGTTTTTCAGAAAACTGAGAATCAATCTCCCCAAGGACCCAGCAATACCACTTCTGGGTGTATACCCTAAAGATACACAGTCGCACTCGAAAGTCATTAGCTCAACTATGTTCATAGCAGTGTTATTTATAATAGCAAGAACCTGAAAACAACCTAGATGCCCCTCAACTGATGAATGGATTAACAAACTGTGGTACATCTACACAATAGAGTACTACTCAGTAGTAAGAAAACATGATATCCTAAAGTTTGCATGCAAATGGATGGATTTGGAGAATATCCTCCTGAGCGAGGTATCACAAACCCAGAAGGATAAGCAGGGGATATAGTCACTCATTAGTGGACTCTAAACAAAGCAACAAATAAGAAAAAAGCAAAGCATGCCCAAGCTGCAAACCACAACCACTGAACAGCTTCAGATCAGAAACACCTTGTACTGATTTCTTGGATCCCACTCACTAGTGGAACAGCTGACTCAGTCTTGAGTTTTGGGGGAGAAAACTGGATCTGCCAGGAGTGGAGGCTGAACTAAGCAATATTGAGACAGTGGGACCTTGGGACTGCCTGCTGCTTGCCTGGGTGAGTGGGGATGGGGAGTTGTAGAGAAGAGAGAATGATCTGATGTGGTGGGAGGGGGAAGGTACTTTGAATAAGGATATACAAGGACAGAAAGAGTGACTTCATTGTTCATAGTAAAATAATAATAATAGCAATAAAGTTAGACAAAAAAGAAATAGTTACATTATTGAGATATGTAAAGCTATAGGCCAAAAGGTTTCAAAAGATGAATAAATGCTTTAAGAAAGAAGTAAAAAGAGATAGTTTAATAGGGAGAGAAAGAGAGAAAAAGGTCAAGGAGTAAAATATGAGGTAAAGATCAGGATGGCCTTGAACTTGGAATTTTATTGGCTCTGTCTTCAAAATTTTATGAGAGCGGGTATGTGGCACCATGCATGACTGTCTTATTATTAACAAGACATTTCTCCTTGTAGACCAGCAGACAGCAACTAATCACCCAACTCTGAAGAGTGTGGTTTCTAAAGGAGCTCAATCTAGATTTGTCAAAGGGGAAATCTTTTTTGTATACAGCTATTTTTCCATTATATGTGTGTGTGTGTGTGTTTGTGTGTGTGTGTGTATACATATGAACTCTGTTAGAATCTGAGAGTTAAAAATATATGATAGGTAAAATATGAGATCATTTGAGAATACCAGAAAATAATCACTAAGTTTCAGAACCTGTCTGGAAGGTATTGCTGAATTCACCTCAGAGATAATTAATAAAATTTCTCAAGCACAAGACAGAGGCCTGAACATATTCTGACAATAGTCCTCTGTGGGTGCTCCTGTGTGAAAGCCTCTGGCTACATGTTTCTCTGTTATAGCATGAACCATTCCTTCTTGAGGTGAGGTAACCTGCTTGACTTTTGGGAGAAAAGCTATGTGCATAAATAGATCAGCTGTTAGTCACTACCACCAAGTGCAGAGAGCTGCAAATTTTGAACAAAGGAAAAAAATCTGGGGCACCCTTCCCCCATACTGCAGGGAGCTGAGACTGAGGAACCCTGCAAAGCTAAGGAAAGCATTAAAGATTTACACAGCTGCTTGCTATCAAAATTGCTTATCTTGTTCTTTTTAATAATAACTGCTTTGGTTTCCTGGAGTTCATCATTGCACTTAGCAAGAAAGTAGTGCAGTTTTCCTGAGCTGTTTTTTACCTTTGCTGCAGTGTGCAGTTACTGCCTTCTCTCTTTCTCACATGTAAGCACACACACACACACACACACACACACACACACACACACACACACACATACATACACAGATGTACTTAAACACACTAGCACACACACAAACACATGTATATATATATATGTATATATAAATATATAGAGAGATAAAACTTGGTTTTGACCATATATCTATGTGTGTACATATATATATATATATATATATATATGTGTGTGTGTATATATAGTCAAAACCAATAGTGAGCAGCAAGCAATATGTAGAATGACTGAACTTCTTTTATAAAGCTGTGCCTTGTTTCTGTCTCGGGTTTGACAGTTTATCCTCTACAAGTTTTATCTGTACAAAGTATTCTGTTTATACTATGAATCAAAGTTTCCAAAGATATATTTGTGTTATTGTGTTATTTGTGTTATCAAAAAATCCTGTAGGACTTACTGAAATGGTTCAGGAGATAATTGCTTTACAGAAAATCATGTAGCTTCCATGGCCTAGCTGCCTTGAGGATTTTCAGGTTAGAGTCCATGGTTTCCTGAGGTACAATGTGCCTTCCAGTTCCTTTCAGACTGATGCCCTCCCTCAGACAATGAAATATTTAGGCAACTTTGTATTTTCTGTGTTTTCTTAGTAATCAAAGAAGCATGGACAGTTGACATGACAGTTGATCTTACATATTTATCTTTTGTACTCTATATAGCTTACCAACTTCATTATATCATGTTAACTACAATTGTATTATTTCTGACAACTGTTACTATATTCTGTTTCTTATAAATGTACTAAAAATCTGAATGCTCTCAATAATAGTGTTACAGCCTCAGATTTGCAGAAGCCCCTCCAATCTGTGTGGTTAAAATCATATTGTCCAATCAGGCAACCTGACCTAGTAAATCAGCATGGGAAGTTACAGTGTTTGGTGCACAATTATGATACTATGCATTCACATGCGAAAAAATCCACTAAAGCTAAAAATAGAAATATATCTTTACAGTCTAAGCATTCTAACAGCAAAATGAGTAGTCAGCAAGGGTGACTTTTAAAGTAAAGTACAATTGGACAAAAAAAAAAAAATATCTGTTCTCAGATAAGGGAAAGAAATAAAGAGCAATTCCTGCCTGCTGTCTTCCCACCTCCACAGAAGTCCGAGCTTTGCTGAATACACACAAACACTGAGCACAAACATGGGAACTCTCAAACACAAGAACTTTCTTTCTCTAGGATAAGAAACTGTGCTAATAATAACTCATTTGATTTCCTTGATTTGGTCATTTCATTTAGCAAGAAAATAATGCAGTTTTTCTTAGCTTCATTGAGGTGAAATTTTAATATTGTTTTGAAAGAGTTGATTCAAATTACCTACATCTTGGCCTTGATTTGCATCAAATAAACTTTCTAACAATTATTGGACAAATCTAAGAACTGGAGCTCACTTAAATATTATATAAAAACACTTTACAATTTATTAATGTATATTGTTTATATTAACTTTAAAGTACATTAATAATGATGCTTTGCTTGACCAGCGTTTGATAATTTGTTTAGATTATTGAAAACTTAATTCGATAAAGGCCATTTAATAAATATGTATATAAAATGAAAGCAGTCAAGTAGAAGGGTTTTATTACCTGGCTTAGAATCTGAATTGTAACAATGAATCACATTTAGAAAATTTTGACTACTAAATATCATAGTTAACCAACCCATATTAAACTATATATGACCAAGTTAGGGAAGTAAGGGAATCTTATTCAGGACTAATGCATAAGAGAAAAGAAAGTATAATCTCCAATAAATACAGAGTCCATGTTTTAAGGAGAAGATAAATTTCTTTGTGTATTATCCTTTCTGGTAAGCCAAAAGACTTAAAATGCAGTGACACAAGGCTACTCTGTCCTTGGAACAGGGAGTTGGTAAATCAAATTTTACCTACGAGCAAACATTGGTACATGAATATTCTTGTGATCATTGATTTTAAAAGGGATAATTTTCTATATTCCAATAAAGTTTGTTCTATCTGGTAAAATTGGTGAGAAACATTTTTGAAAAGAGACAGATAAATATTTTTTTCAGAATAACTGTTTTAAGAAAAACCAAATTAGGAAGAAGCCTGACAAGATCAACTGAATCCAGAACTGAAAGTCATGCTTGCCTACTACACACAAGACATATCATCCCTAGGAGTACACCACGGTTTTTAGCTTATTCTGACAGAGAAAAGGTGTTTCATTCACAGTCTCACAAGTTAAATTCTCAGGTCAAAATTGTAAACAAAAACCTCTTGGTTTGAATGTCAGTGGCCTTAACCCCTGTGCTAATGTAATTCTGTAGGTAGGGTTTAATCTTTCCATATATTCCCAAGACAAACATAACATTTTTTTATGAGACCTACACCTAGCATAACATTTATTTTGTTTATTTCCAGTTTTTATGGAAATACACCTAGCATAACATTTATTTTGTTTATTTCCAGTTTTTATGCTGTGATTTGCACTGCCTCTCTAGAAGTGCAAGCTACAGGGTGCCAGTTGATAAATTCTGTAAAGTTTATTAATGTTATTATAAATAGTTTTTCAAATCCCTTTGTTCTATGTTTCCCATTTTAAGTAAATTAATCTTAAGGCAATAAGTATCTGTCATGTTTAGTCTAATGACATAGATAGGTTAGCCAATGGAAAGTGGGCTTTCAAAAAATAATAAATATTTTACCATAGAAAACAGAAAACAAGAAAAGGGCTATGTGTTTGAGGAGGGGAGAAATATCTGAAGTGGGAGAGAAGATTAACACAGGTGAGATGAAAATGAAACCATGTGTGATGTTCTAAAAAGTGAAGGGGATAAGAAAATAGAGACCAAAAATGAATGGGAAAGACTCTAAATAGCACTAAGAACATTTAAGGAAAGCTACAGGGAAATCTACCATTTTATAAGCTTATAGCTTTGTCATATTTGATGTTAGATACCTCTTCAAGGTTTTGATCAGGGTGCTTTCTAAGATTCCCCAGAGTGTATATTGTTGATTTTGTGTGTATGAAATAACACACACCACCAGATGCCACACAAGAGTTTATTCAAGGGAGTTTCCAAGTGGGTACTGGAAGGGAAGCAGGGTAGGAGTTGGGGATTGGGGAGGAAGAAAGAGGGAGAGTTCAGCCATCACACTATTTTGTTAAGAGAGTGGTTAGGCATAGATTTGCATAGCCACTCCTATGGATGTGCCCTCTATATAGCATGCAATGCCAGAGCAATGTTGGCTTTACCATATGGCTGCTACATACAAGAAAATCTTGTCTCACCCAGCCCCATGTTGGGTTCACCAAGGGTCATAGCATGCCAGAAAACCTTATGTCTCACCCTTTTATGCTTATTATAAAAAGTAAGCACTGTTTATGTGGGGTTTGGGCAGGGGGAAAACGTATTGGATCAGAACAGGGTCAATGGTATCTTTAGGTTGCTTCAAGCTGTCTCAAGGGAAAAGTTTGTCTTTTCTTTTCTTTTTTTTTTTCTTCTTTATCTATTTTACATTTATCAAGAAATACAGTAAAATGAATTTAAAATGCTGATAAGTTAACAATAATATGAAGAAGATAAAAATCATAAGCATCACTTATCAAGGGTGATAATGCAAATAAGATTGCTACACATATATTCACTTTGTGTTCAGCTTTCCCTCTGAATTTTTTTTTCATCCCTGCATATCCTTATTCAAGGTCCCTTCCCCCTCCCACCACATCAGGTCATTTTTTCTTCTGTACAACAACCCATCCCCTCCCTGGGCAGGGAGCAGACAGTCCTATGGTCCCACTGACCTAATAATGCTTAGTTCAGTCTACACTCCTGGCAATTTCAGTTTTGTCCCACCTTCCTCAAGAGTGAGTCAGGTGTTCCTATAGTTGGAGTGGGATCAGAAGGGTCAGTCCAGGGTGCTTCTGATCCCAAGCTGTTCAGTGGTTGTGGTTTGCAGCTTGGGTATGCTTGGCTTTTTTTCTTGTTTGTTTGTTTAGAGACCACTAAAGAGTGAATACATCCCCTGCTTATCTTTCTGAGATTGTGATGCCTTGCTCAGGAGGATATTCTCCAAATCCACCCATTTGCTTGTGAATTTTAGGATATCATTTTATCTTACTGCTGAGTAGTATTCCATTGTGTAGATGTACCACAGTTTGTTAATCCATTCTTCAGTTGAGGGACATCTAGGTTGTTTCCAGGTTCTTGCTGTTACAAATAACGCTGCTATGAACATAGCTGAGCTAATACCTTTGGAGTGTGAATGTGCCTCTTTAGGTTATACACCCAGAAGTGGTATTGCTGGGTCTTTAGGGAGATTGATTCTCAATTTTCTGAGAAATTGCCATATTGCATTCCAAAGTGGCAGAACAAGCTTACACTTCCACCAACAATGGAGGAATGTTCCCCTTGCTCCACATCCTCTCCAACATAGGCTGTCATCTGTGCCTTTTATCTTAGCCAGTCTAAGAGGTGTTAGGTGGTATCTCAAAGTTGTTTTGATTTGCATTTCTCTGATGGCTAAAGATGATGAGCACTTTTTCAGGTGCCTTTCAGCCATTCATAGTTCCTCTGTTGAGAATTCCCTTTTTAGATCTGTATCCCATTTTTTTATTGGGTTATTCAAGGTTTTGGCTCTAGATTCTTGAGCTCTTTAAATATCTTTGAGATCAGTCCTCTATCACTTGTAGGGTTGGTGAAAATGGTGGTCTATCTGCTAGATTTTGTGGCACATTTCCTACAGTCCACAGAGTTTAAGACATGAAATGATGAATTTTGATTTTTTGAAGCTTGGAAAAAAATATGAGTTAG
Organism: Sigmodon hispidus; assembly: GCA_004025045.1. Taxonomy (NCBI): domain Eukaryota; kingdom Metazoa; phylum Chordata; class Mammalia; order Rodentia; family Cricetidae; genus Sigmodon; species Sigmodon hispidus. The sequence goes on from PVIH01010607.1 coordinate 29,514, forward strand.
TAAGAGACCTTGGGAAGTGAAATATATAGTGAGTGAGCTTTGCTAGGTCTGGGAATGAAATGTTTCTTGTTTTTTGTTTATCTATTGTCAGGGGTTAAATGCTTTTGGTTTTGATTTTGTTTTTTTGGTGTTGAGGTGTAAGAAAAACAGTCTGTTTTATCTGTATTGTTCTAAAATGTGACTTTTTTGTCTTTAGTGGATGGTGGTTTAACTGCTTTTTGATGATAAGATGGCTTTTGGGATTTTTTTTTATGTTTTATAAATATAGCTAGAGGAAACATTTACTTAAAGTGAAATTCTTGGTGGCACTGATGAAAAGGCCTAAAAACCTCTTCTAGGTCAAGCAAGAACATGACCAGTAGCCAAGTTGGCCACAATTAAAGCACACTCTGTGATGTCTAGGTCTGTTTGCTACAGGAAAAAGAGAAGAAGCTGGTCAGATAGCTTTTTCCAGCAGGAGATATTTTTTCGGCATTTTTTAAATCTCTTTTGTGATATACCTTAAAAACCAGTATCAACACTTTTGCCTGTGGAGTCTGCCTGTGGTCCCCTCTCAAAGTTTAAGTTTAGCTCTGATGTTGGGATAGTTTTGGGTAAAAAACAAGTTATGAGCTATTTTATTTTTCTCAGTGATCTTAGGATTTAAGTTAGTATATTGTGAGATCACATATGAGAGACATTTAAAAACTTGATGAACTTTATCTGCATGAGCTTTGGCCTGCTTTTAAACTTGCCTTTGCTCTATAGACCAATTTATTTATTTTTTTACTTGAAAAAGTTTTGACAGAGCAAACAGGGTATAAACTTTTACTATCTGATCTATGCCAGCCACTTTCCCCAGAGAGACAACTAAATTAGAATCTTAGAGTGTGAGAAAGAGTGACTGGTAGGGTAAATATAGGCACCAGGTTGGAGTTTCAGAAAGGAAGAAGTTAGAAGAGTTCCAGGTAAGTACTGAGATTTGAAATGTGGAGGTTTTAGAGAAAACCTGGTCTATAATTAAAAACAGATGTCCAACGAACAGAAAGCCAGAAGAGAAAGTTCAGAGTTTAAATATGAAAATAAATAGAGAAAACTTTTTCATCCACCTGTATGCTTGAAAAAGTTAGCACTCTTAAAATATTGGGGTTTATTGAGTCATTATGCAGCCATTTGGAATAATTTAGGGGGAACTTAGGCCTTTTTTCTTGTGCAAAAATGGGTAAGCTTGGTGGTGACTAGGTAAGGCAAAAAGGCTCAGTGGATTGAGAATCTCAAGAATGCATTTTAGAGGTGAGGATGGAAAGATTTTTTTTTATATATTCATTTTCTATAGGCTGAGATGAGGCCCAGAGGGGGAGGGAGCACGATAAATCTGGATTGTCAAGCAGTTGAGTGGTCACGGGGGAACAATGAAATCTATTGCTAAGCAGTTCATCAGCTCTCAGAGTAGGCATTAGAGACAATGCCAACTATCTCCAGATACTCATCAACATCTGGAATGGTTGCCAGGATAAAGTCCAAATCAATGCAAGCAACCCCTAAAACTCTCCAATTTTTAGGAGGAGGCTTCAAACCCAATGCTAGCTACTACAGGTACCCATCAGCATTTACAGTGTGCATATAATGTGCTATCATTAGGAGGTTGTGAGCACCACATTATAGAGGTCCTAGAGCAGAACCATGAGAATAAGTTCATGGACAGGGCTCCAATAACAAGGAAGGCCAGGAATGAGTGTCAGGTGAGAAGGAACAGCTATGACCTGTAAAGATTGTGGCTCATCCTCTGTGAGACTGGATCCTACTAGAAAGGAAAAGAAAATATTTCATGTTTTTGCTGATTTAAATGAAAAAAACTTACAATTTACTTCAATGGTGCCCTGGTAATGACCCCAAATCAGGTTCACCTGGCTCTCATGTGCTCCTAAGCCCAGGAGAAAGGCTATCAGACTCACAGCACCAAAATGTTATTTTCGCACATAAGAAGAGACATACACCACCAGATGCCATACAAGTTTATTCAACAAAGTTACTGAGTGGGTAGCAAGAAGTAAGCAAAAAAAAAAAAAAAAAAAAAAAAAAAAAAAAAAAAAAAAAAAAAAAAAAAAAAAAAAAAAAAAAAAAAAAAAAAAAAAAAAAAAAAAAAAAAAAAAAAAAAAAAAAAAAAAAAAAAAAAAAAAAAAAAAAAAAAAAAAAAAAAAAAAAAAAAAAAAAAAAAAAAAAAAAAAAAAAAAGAAAAGAAAAAGAAAAAGAAAAAGAAAAAATAGAGAGAAATCAGCCTTCATGTTTTGTTTCTTTTTGCTTGTTTGTTTCTCATATTGTGAATAAAGTCACGTTTTCTATCCATGTATATTCTTATTCAAGGTCCCTTCCACCTCGCACCCCCTCCATTCATGCTCTCTTCTCCACATCTCCCCACCTCTTCCCCAGCAGGGGCAGGAGGTCCCAAGGTCCCAATATTGCTCAGTTCAGCATATATTCCTGGAAGAATCAGTTTCCTCACCCCAACATCAAGACTGAGTCAGGTGTTCCACTAGAGAGTGTAGAATCTGAGGTGCCAGTCCTAGGTGTTTCCGATCCCAAGTTGTTCTGTGGTTGTGGTTTGCAGCTTAGACATGCTTTGCTTTTGCTTTTTTGATTAGAGTCCACTAATGTACATCTCCTTATCTTTCTGGGTTTGAGATACCTTGCTTAGGAGGATATTTTCCATATCCATTCATTTGCCTGCAAATTTTAGGATATCATTTTTTCTTAGTGCTGATATACCCCAGTTTGTTAATCTATTCTTCAGGTGAGGGGTATCTAAGTTGTTTCCAGGTTCTTGCTATTATGAACAATGCTGCCATGAACATAATTGAGCTAATGCCTTTGGAGTACAAATGTGCATGTTTAGGGTATACGCCCAGAAGTGGTATTGCTGGATCCTTGGGGAGATTGATTCCCAGTTTTCTGAGAAACAGCCATACTGCATTCCAGAGTGGCTGAACAAGCTGATACTCCAAACAACAATGGAGGAGTGCTCCTCTTGCTCCTCAACCTCTCCAGTATAGGCTGTCATCTGTGTCTTTTATCTTAGCCAATCTGAGAGGTGCCAGGTGGTTTCTCAAAGTTGTTTTCATTTTCATTTCTCTGATGGCTAAAAATGAACACTTTTTCAGGTGCCTTTCCGCCATTTGTAATTCTTCTGCTAAGAATTCCCTTTTCAGTTCTGAACCCCATTTTTTGATTGGGCTATTCAAGGTTTTGGGCTCTAGTTTGTTGAGTTCCTTATATATTTTAGAGATCAGTCCTCTATTTCTTGTAGGGTTGGTGAAAATCTTTTCCCATTCTGTAGGCTGTCTTTTTGGCCTATTGACAGTGTCCTTCTCTCTACAGAGGCTTCTCTGTTTCAGGAGGTTGAAATTGTTGATTGTTGTTCTTAGTGTCTGTGCCACTAAGGAAGTGGTCACCTGTGCCAATTATTTGGAGGGTATTTACCATTTTCTGTTTTGTCAAGTGCAGAGTGGCTGGGTTTATGTTGAGGTCTTTGATTTGCTTGGATTTGAGTTTTGTGCAGGGTGACAGTCTTGAATCTGTTTTATTTTTCTACTCACTACCAACCAGCTATGCCAACACCTGTAGAGAGCTGCTCCAGTATTTTTAAATATTTACTACCAAATTGCTTCCTATATATCTATTTGTGTACCCATAGACTATGACATAGTCTATGACCCATAGACTGTGACCCATAGACTATGACAACTTTCAGTCATTACTAATGAAGTGTATATATTTATAGAAAAAAGTAATATCAGCTCAAAGTGTGGAGAACAAATATTTGTGTTGTGCTCAGTCATAAGTGAGACATTTTATCACACACATATCAAGTCAGATGATCTGAAGATTCATTATTAAATACTAATTCTGCTGAGATTTGAAACTGCATGCAGAAGATAATATCTAATGGAATGTCCTCCAGAGCAAGAAAGAACACAAGGACATGGAAGTGTTGTGGAAGGAACTTAGATAAAACTTTTATTCAATGGCTGCTTGCTGGGATATCTTTAATAACTAACTAAACAATATGTAAGTGGCAGTGAATTTTTTTTGAATTTTTCAGTTTTTAAGTGAATCTTTATTCTTTTTTTTGCCCATGACTGTTTTGAAGGGGCATACATTATCTGCCCAAGGTTCAGGAAAAAGAAAAAGAGGAGGAGGAAAGGAAGGAGGAGGAAGAAGAAGAGGAAGAAAAGAAGAAGCAGGAGGAGAAGAAGGAGAAGGATGAGTTATACGTTCAAGTAGTCAAGAAACAAGGAAAGACTGAAACCAAACAGAGGTTTAAAGACATGGTAGAACCATAGTTTTATGAATTTACAGCTGCTATGGCTTCTTCTTAAGATTTGTAGAACATCAAACCTGTCAATATTCTAGCATGAAAGAATGGAGCAGAGAACCCTCTACCTATATATAACTAAGATCATATTGACAGTTCATTCCTGCTGAAAGAAGGAAAGTCAGTGTCAGGTAGATGTATGACTTTTGGTAAGTTGACCATAATCCAGAGAAAGGACCAAAACCCCTGCATATACAGGTAACAGTAACTGCCGTTAGTGACATATTAAAAAGAAGAAAAGGGGACACAATTCTGGGATGGAGCTTGGAACAATAAAATATTAAAAATACGGGACTACATTGTATGTATCCATTAACAATTTAAAGAATAATTTTTTAAGTTTTAATATAATATTTATTTATAGAAATGAGTATTAAAAGAAAGGAATGGAAAAAACATACCTTTGTTCTGGATTAATTTGTTTTGTTTATCTCTCAGGTCAAAGGAAGAATAAAATTTGGCTTTTATTTTTTTATTAATATTAAACAAAAACAGCAAAAACTTTAAAGGAACTCTTTACTAGATGGGAAACAGTAAAGAACCCTAAAAAACAGAAACATTTATAATGGGAAGTGCAATGTGAATGCAAAAATTACCCACCTTATCCTTACACAGGATAAGTACATAGAGTTGACAGCTCTTTTACTAACTTTGGTGGGATGATCTGCTTCAGTTAGCAGTCTCAGAATTACAATACCTTTTAAAATTCTCAAGAGACATGAGTTCCTGAAAGAATTCAGACACTGTACTTCTAATCTGAGTGAACATTTCTAATTGTAATATTTAAAGCTTTCCTCGTTATTCCAACAATTCTGTCAATGAAAAAAGAAATCTGCAATCCACACTCCTTAATTTTATATTCATAAAGATTTGGAAACGCTTATGGTCCTGTAGCAATCAATGTCCTTTTTATTCTGTCCACAGAATCAAGAAATTATTTTGAAATTAATTTACATCATTTTTCTTTTGGACTATTCACTGAGATCCATCTTGTCACCCACATTTCAGATTGTGACGTCTTGTCATAGCCATTTTGCTGTAAGCCTTTGAAAACAATTTCTCAAGTCAAGTGAGTGGTCTATATACCAGAAAAAGAAATCTCTTCAGTCAGCTAAAATGGTGCTATTGTCATTTTTAATGATGTTGTGTTGTAAGAACCAAACATGTTATACTGACAGGTTCACAAATTCTTTATACACAACAGAAAACTTTATATAGATATAGCTTTAAACAAAACTGTAAGAGACTGCATATTTAAATGAAAGCAATTTAATAAACAAATGAAATATCTATAGTTGGTTTAAAAAATTATGGTTTTGTAACCATTTGTTACAATGCCTTGAAGTTGACAAAATATCAGGAAGGTTGCCAATAGAGTAATAGAAAACATCAGCAAATTGTCACCCAAGGCATAATGCAGAGACAGCACTCCCTCTATTGCCATCAATCAGAAAAGAAGTATTTCAATCATTTCTTCCACAGTCTCCCTCCACTGGTATACCTAGGTGCAATCTTTAATAAATAAGTGTCACTGATTAGAATGGAGCTCTTGATTGTCTAGAAGGCACTTTAATGTATTCTCTAATTTTCTAATGTCTTTGTAAAGAGGTAAAGCAGAAAAAAGAAGCAAATGTCAGGGAATCATTAGTGAAGAGAGGAAGAAAATCAGAATAGTGGTTATAGAGAAACCTGTCATCTGATGAGTGCTACTGGCACTATTTGATTTTTTCACAGTAGAGGAAAACATGTTCTACTTTAAGTAGATCATGTGATATTTTATTGTTGAACAAAAATAAAATTCTGTCATATGTTTGGTTAAAAACTTTCATTTGTTCTATATGTTTAAGTAGTGATTTTTTTTATTTTCACATTTCTTAAAGTGTAGAATCAGTAAACATGAAATCAAAGCAAAATGTTTCTCAGTACAAATTAGAAAAAAACTAATTTTGCATTTATGACAAGAGAAACCAGCACAATATACAGGTTAGTTTTCTACAGCAATAGTACTCAATTCCAGATTATTTGCTAAAATAATCCCACTTATAATTCCCCAAATTAAAACCAAAACCTGTAGGAAAGTGGAGGTAGATCCTTCTTTACATTTGATAAAGATGCAAGCTGGTAAAGTGACTTTGAATATTAGGGTGAAGAATCTTTTAAATACTGAAAATTGGTCTGCCACAAAACCCAGTTAACTCTTTGGCATCTATCCAAAGACAGTATATCTACTACACAGAAACTTACCCATCAGTCATCATCACTGCTCTATTCAAAATAGCCATGAATTAAAAACAGCCTAGATGTCCATCAACTAAAGAGTAGGTAATAAAAATATAGTACATTTATACAAGAATATTACTTATTTGTTAAATTTCCATATAGAAATTAAATTTTCATATAAATGACTAATATTAGAAGTACTATTTCTGAGTGAGATAATTCAGAACCAAAACTAAAACCTTACATATTTTCTCTCATCTTTAATGCTAACTTTTAAGGCTTCCACATATATTTTTCACTTAGAATTCCAACAATATAAGAGGTGCCATGGCAACATATATCTTTCAAGGACGAATACTGAGAATATAGTGGAATAAAGGTACTCAAATTCAGCTCATATTTTTTGGATCCTGCATATAGTTGCATAGTTTCTATGATGCTAGAGATTTACCTTTGCCTTTTTTGAGGCAAGCATGAGGTATGGCAACAGCCTAAAACTTTTTGAGAGAATCTTGATCTCCCTTGACCAAGAACTTGAAAGCGGGCTTCTCAAATTTGATACTGGGGTTTTAGTAAGTAGTCTGTGTTTCTAAGTATGCCTTAAAATGAAACAAAGTTCCATATTTATATACACTTTCTCCAAATTACATATAATATGCATAAGTATATATGCATATATTTATTCAAATTTTGTTGAAATATAGATTATAAAGTTGATTATACAACTTGTAGAAATTTTCCTATCTAATAGATACTTCAAGGAACTAACAGACTCTGTGAAAGACTGTCCTCATCCAGATAGTTTCCCTTTACTTAAAGATAGACAGGTATATTATTACCCATGTTACTGCTTTTTATTTTAATTAGCAAATTTAAAGCAAGATGTTTTAAATTTGCATCATTAAATGATCATTAAGAGTAATCTCTGTACTTTTACATAATATTCTCAAATTTTCCAATTGATCACTGAAGAATAACTTATTTACTGTATAACCTTATGGTGAAAATTGGCAGGTCCAGCTTGAGAACTCTACCCTGAGTGTAATTGTATAAATTGTTTAAATTGGCTAAATTTATTATTCATCTAATTGTTGGTAATTTACACTGAAAGATTTTTAGATAAACCTGTAACAAAACAAGTGTACTTCTGACTTTAAATTTACAAGGTAACTTGAAATAACATAAATGAATTCACAGATTTCTAATTTTTTTTATTTCTGTATTGATATTCTTACTAATTTTTTCATAAAATATATTTTTTATAATTTTAATTATGAATAAATTCTCATTTTTAATCCATGTATCCCCTTGTTCAAACTCCCTTCTCCCTTGTGTCCTTCCAAGTCACTCTCTCTTCTCCCCATCTCCTTATCACCTCCACAGCAAGGGTAAGAGGTCCTAAGGTTCCAATGTGGCTTAAATCAGCATCCACTCCAGGAAAATCTACTTTCTTCATCACAATATCAAGACTGGGTCAGGTGTTCCTCTGGAAGGAATGGGCTCCAAGGTTCTTGCCGAAGGTACTCCAGATCCCAAGGTGTTCGTTCAGTGGTGTCGTTTGCAGCATGGGAATGCTTTAATTTTAATATTTGTTTAAAGCCCACTAATGAGTGAGTATGAACCCTGCTTATCTTTCTGTGTTCATGATACCTCTCTCAGGAGAATATTCTCCAAATCCACCTATTTGCCTGCAAATTTTAGGATATATTATTTTCCTTACTGCTGAGTAGTACTCCATTGTGTAGATGTACCACAGTTTGTTAATCTATTCTTCAGTTGAGGGGCATCTAGGTTATTTCCAGGTTTTTGTTATTAGGAATAATGCTGCTATTAACATATATGTTGAGCTAATGCCTTTAGAGTGTGAATGTGCATCTTTAGGGTATATGCCCAGTAGTGGTATTGTTGGATCCTTGGGAAGATTGATTCCCAGTTTTCTGAGATACCACCATAGTCAGGAGGATAGTGATGCCTCCTGAGGATCTTCTGTTGAGCAATTTTTTTTTTTTTTTTGGCAACCCTGGCTTTCCTATTATCCCAAAAAATATTGACTACTGTTCTTTGAAGTTCTGTAAATAATTGTGTTGTGATTTTGATGGGAATTGCATTGAATCTGTAGATTGCTTTTGTTAGGATTACCATTTTTACTCTGTTGATCCTACCTATGCAGAAACATGGGAGATCTTTTCATTTTCAGATGTCCTTTTTAATTTCTTCCTTCAGTGATTTAAAGTTTTTCTCAATTAGATCTGTTACTTTTTTGCTTATAGTTACCCCAAGGTATTTAATGCTATTTGCAGCTATTATAAAGGATGTTTCCCTTATTTCTTTTTTAGCCATTATATCTTTAGTATATAGGATGGCTACTAATTTGTTTGAGATAATCTTGTATCCTGCTACATTGCTGAAGGTGTTTATCAGCTGTAGAAGTTCCCTGGTAGAATTTTATGGATCACTTATGTATACAATCATATAATCTGCAAATGGAGATAGTTTTACTTCTTCTTTTCTAATTGGCATGCTGTTATATTAGGGGAATAAATAGTCAAGATTGAAATCTCACCTTATCATTTTTTCCTGAAATGAACAAGTAATGTCCATCCTGGTCTCTTTTAATTGATTTTTGTTTGAAGTCTATTTTGTTAGATATTAGCATTGCAATAACAGCTTGTTTCTTAGAGACATTTGATTGGAAAACATTTTCCCAAATGTTTACTCTTAGCCTATGTCTTTCCTTAAGGTTGACATGTGTTTCTTGTATGCAACAGAAGGATGACTTTTTTTTTGGTATCCATTGTGTTAGGGTGTGTCTTTTTATAGGTGAATTGAATTCATTGATATTAACAGATATTAGTGACCACTCATTCTTTCTTCCATTTATGGTAGAAATAGAATAGGTGTTAGCCTATATGATTGTTTTTTTTTTGGGGGGGAACTTTTCTTCCATGGGAATTCATTTGTTTGTGGTTTCATGGGTGTGTTTGGGATTCTTAGGTTGGAGTTTTCCCTCTAATGCTTTCAGAAGGGACAGATTTGTGGATAGGTATTGTTTAAGTCTGATTTTGTTATGAAATATCTTGTTTACTTCATTTATTGTGGTTGATAGTTTTGGTGGGTATAGTAGTCTATGTTAGCAGCCATGATCTTTTAGCGTCTATACAACTTCTGACCAGGACCTTCTTGCTTTCATGATCTTCATTGTATAGTCAGTTGTTACTCTAATGGGTCTATATTTATAGGTAAAATGGTCCCTTTCTTTTGTAGTCTAAAAATTTTTCTTTCTTCTGTATGTTTTGTGGCTTTATTATTATGTGACAAACACACTTTTGGGGCAAATCTATTTGTCATCTTCCAATCTTCTTGTATCTTTATAAGCATTTCCTTCTTTAGGTTGTAATAGTTTTCTTCTATGATTTTATTAAATATATTATCAGTGCTTCCAGCTGGAATTATTCTTCTTCTATTCATTTTAATCTCAGGTTAGGTCTTTTCATGATGTTCCAAATTTCCTAAACATTTGTTTTATGTCTTCTTTAGTTTTAGTGGTTTTTTTTTGAAAGTTGTATGTATTTCTGCTGTTGAGTCTTCCATTCTAGAGATCCTGTCTTACATCTTTTTGATTCTGTTGGTTATGCTTGTATCTGTAGTTCCAGCTTTCTTGTCTGTTTTTGTCTTCCCGCCTTTGCCCCATTTTGTTTCTATTTCAATTTTTAGCTTCTGGAATATTTCTCTCATTTTTTTTTGTTTTCCTTTTCTTAATTTTCTTTCAAGAATTTGGTCATCTCTTCCAATTTTTTGTTTTCATTTTCTTCTATTTCTTTAATGGAACTTTTTATATCCTTTTTTTTCCTTCTTTATTTTGTATTTATCAAAAAAAAACAGTATAAAGAATTTAAAATGTGGAAGAGTTAACAATAACTATACAGAGGATAAGAATCATAAGCATGGCTTATCAAGGGTGGAAATGCAAATAAGATTGCTACACATATATTTTCTTTGTGTTCAGCTTTCCCTCTGAATTTTTTTTCCATCCCTGTATATCCTTATTCAAGGTCTCTTCCCCCTCCCAACACATCTGGTCATTTTTCTTCTCTGCAACTCCCCATCCCCTCCCTGGGCAGGGAGCAGATAGTCCTATGGTCCCACTGACCCAATAATGCTTGGATCAGTCTTCACTCCTGGCCAAATCCAGTTTTGTGCCCCCTCCCTCAAGAGCGAGTCAGGTGTTCCTATAGTTGGACTGGGGTTTGAATGGTCAGTCCAGGGTGTTTCTGATCCCAAGCTGTTCAGTGGTTGTGGATTGCCGCTTGGGCATGTTTGGCTTTTTTTCTTGTTTGTTTGTTTAGAGACCACTAGTGAGTGAGTACATCTCCTGCTTATCTCTCTGAGTTTGTGATACTTCGCTCAGGAGGATATTCTCCAAATCCATCCATTTGCCTGTGAATTTTCGGATATCATTTTTTCTTACTGCTGCGTAGTATTCCATTGTGTAGATGTACCACAGTTTGTTAATTCATTCTTCAGTTGAGGGACATCTAGGTTGTTTCCAGGTTCTTGCTATTACAGTGGCTCAGTCGTTAAAGGCTAGGCTCACAACCATAAATATATCCTTTTTATAGCTTCTATAATTTTCCTAAATGTGTTTTTGCTGTTGTTTCATTCAGTTTCCTCTTCACTGCTCTGTTCAGTCTTGGTGTTGTAGAACTACCCCAGTTTCTTCTGATGTTGACTTGTTCTTTATATTGTTATATCTATTCTTGTACTGGCTTCTGTCAATTGCTTCAGTGTTTCACACTTAGTCAGCTCCTACTCAGTTCTGGCTTGAGGGCTTGAGTCTCTCCTGTCTTCTGTGTCTCCTGCCTGCTCTGATCATATGGTCTGCATGTTCTCTGGCTCTGCTCTGGACATGGTTCTTTGTTTTGAGGGTGCATGATTGTTTATAATGATGCACCTTGCTCTGGAAATGGTGCCCAGCCATAGTTCATCCTTTTTGTTAGGGGTCGCTGGGAAAAGTCCCTCCCATTTAAAGCCTAGGTCTCGTCTGCTAGCAAGAGTCTTAGGTCAGAACCTTGGGTGTGGCCTCAGACCCTGGAGAGGGATTATCTAGATGGGAGGCCCAGAGGCTAGAATCTGCTCACCTCTAATTCTGCTGTAGACATGGGTCTTAGTAAGTCCGTCTATGATGACACAATTTATCCTGGAAGCAGGTCCCAATCGTGGGATGTTCCTTCTGTTAGGGGTCACTAGGGTAGGCCACTCCCAGCTAAAGACTGGGGCCTGTCTGCTAGCAAAAGTCTGAAATCAGAACCTTGGGTGTGATCCTAGTCCTGGAGTGGGATTCTCCAGAGAGGGATTCTCTGGACAAGCAGCCCAGAACTTGGACAAATATCTGACTTTCAAAGGTGTCAGTCTGTCTTTCTAATTATTTGTTTTTATATACACATTTCATGCATTTTTTACCGTTTGTAATTTTTCATTTGAACAAAAATGCCTGTTTATTTTTTGCTCAATTATTATTTATTGCTCTTCTTTTATATTAAGTATTTGAAAATAATTCATACTGTTTTCATTAATTTTCTGCCAAAGTGTATCTGACAATAGTTTCCTTTCATTGCTTAGGCAGCATTGTCTCTCTGATGATAATTTCTTTCATTGCAAGAAGATTTTAAAATTTGATGCAATGCAAATTTCTGTTACTATTTTCTGGGTTAATAAACTCCACATCATATAATTTGTTTAACTGTATCTTCCATGAAGGTTTTTTTAGTGGTTTAATGCCTTTTGATTTTAATCTGTATAGTCATTTGAATATATATTTATGCAGAGTGGGTGATATGTATATAGTTACACTGTTAAATGTTGATAGTATGTAATTAAAACAAAGACAAAAATACATAATCATCTAATTTAAAAAAAGAAAAGTCTTGTGACAACAATCCAATACCCCTTTATTATAAAATTGTTGAAAAGCCTAGGGATTTAAGAGACATACTTGAAAATAATAGAAGAGATTTAAAGCAAGCTACAGGCAACATCACCCTAAATATACCAAAACTCAAAACATTACTACTGAAATGAGGTAAATACAAAGGAGTCCAACCTTCCCATCTTCTTCCACATCTGTTCAAGATAGTACTTTAAGTCTTCGCTACAATATAAGACAACTAAAGGAGACCAAAGTGGCAAAATTAGAAAATGACTGATTCAAATTATCTTTATTTAAAGATGATATGATTGCAGAAATAAGTAGTTCTACAGATTCCATAATAAACATTTATGGACACATTCAGCAGTATATCAGGATACAAAACTGACACATGAAATTTAGTAACCTTCCTATATACAAATGACAAAGAAGAGAGAATGAAATCTGGGAAATAATACTATTGACAATAGGAAATTTAGCCAGGCCTGGTGAACTCATAGCTCATCAAACAGAACTATCAACCAATAGGCTTATGAAGTCATGGGTCATGAAAAAGAATGAATAATAAATGGTCTATGGTTTTTGTAGTGAACATTGTTAGATCAGATAGAAAAAAATTATTTAAACTCTAGATGTATATAGAGTTTGACTATATATGTGTTTAGACTTACTTGTATTATAGATAATTTTTGATAACTTGTTTTTTATCTCTAATGACATTTTCAGATAAGCTTAATCAACCAGAATTACAACTAACTTTATTTACATATTTTTCTTTTATCTATAGATAATCATAGTATAGAACCCACCTTAAAAATCTGGTCTTTGAGTGACTGGAACGGGCAGGAGGGGGAAGGGAGCCTGAAAAAGGTTATACATGCATAAAAAATATGACTATATTCATAATAAAAAATAAAAAGCCCTCATCTTTGAAACTGAAAAATACAGCTACATAAAAACAGAGTCAATCAAAATGCTGAGATATGGAACCCAAACCCAAAGGATATATCTTCAGTAAAACATCTGCACCTAAGATTCAGGCATTATTGTTAAAGCAAGGTAAAAAAGAATATAAGAGCCAAAGAAAAGAATTTCAGAAATTCTATCCTTATGCTTTACTCGTATTATTACCAAAACATTAACTGAACAAGACAATTTTTAGATATTGTAGATGGATCAAGTTACAGGAGGTCTAAACCTTATAGAAATAACTACATGCAATGGGATAATGAATGGAAGAAATAAAGAACACATCATTTTGTCATCCAGTGCCATCTTGTGGGTCCCAAAATTATGCATAAAGATATTATTATATAAACCAAAAAGTTCTATTAATGTATTTATGAATTTATATACACATATTAACATTTTTATGACAAAAAATTAATGAAAAAAGCCAGTAGTTTGAAAGTGAGCAAGGAGGAGAGTTATGGAAAAGTTTATAAGGAGGAGCAAATTACACAATTATAATCTCAAAAAACTAAATATTTTTCAAATACGTTGATTATTTGTGTTCTTTTCCTATTCATTCTGTTAATTTAATTTGTGCTTCTTGTTATATTTTCATTGTAACTTTGGTTTGGATTTCGAAGGGAATCATTAAGATTATTGTTTTCTATTCTTCTGATATTGTTAAGTAGACACTATATCTATACATTCCTGTCTTTAAATTGTTTTTATTTTATTCTGCTAGTTTTATGGTTTATTTTCACTTTTCATTTGAATGAAGAATCTGTAAAATTTACACTTCTATCTTCTCAGATTCACTGAATATTTAAAGCTTGGTGTTCTAGCTCCATAGTTGTATATTTTCTACAATTTTTCTCCTTGTATGTTTTCAGCAGAGTGCCCAAATAAAATTGATCTCAATCAGACCTTCCTTCCTTCCTTCCTTCCTTCCTTCCTTCCTTTTTTCTCCCTTTTTTCCTTAATCCTTCTCCCTTCCTTTTTAATTTTTCCATTCTATCCTGTTTCTTTTCTTTAATTTTGACCCATGTTTATTATATCATAAGAAATTAAGTAAAGAAACAGAATTATCTCTCCTATGACTTATAATGTAGGATGGCACCCACAATAAGTCAAAACTGCCTAAAATATGTAACTAGGTTGATTCAGAACACTTTAAAACAATCACTGTGTTTGGAGCCCATTCCCTCCAGAGGAATACCTAACCCAATCTTGATATTAGGATAAGGAAATCGGATTTGCATTTAGTGGATGCTGAGCTAATCCACCTTGACACCTCTTGCCCTTTCTGGGGAGGGAATGGGGTAACAGAGAGGAGGGAAGATGAAGGCTGACCAAGAGGGGTCCATAGGGTGAATGGAGTTGGCACAAGGGGATACATAGATAGAACAAAATTTATTCTAAAAAGCAAACAAAAAACAAAACAAAACAAAAAACCAACAGAAAGAAAGAATGATACTCAATATTTTATTAATAATATGATGTATGGGATATGTTTCTGGTTATCTTTATTTAAGATACTCAGTGTCTCTTCTCTATATATGATTATATTTTCTTCTCTGTATAATCCTATTTTACTCAAGACATCTTAATCTGATAGTACTTACTGAATATATTTTTCTTCTTTGTTTTATATTTTGGGACATTTTGTTATTAGAAATAAGGATTTCATCTTTTATTAACTTAGAATATTCCTCTAATATTTCAATGATATTTTTTTCTATTTATTATGGTATAAATGATTAAATTAATAAGCATTTTGTTAAATTTCTGGAATTTTCCCATCTGCTTAATTGAGTTTGTTTTTGTGGTTCTGCAAGTAAGAATGGCTTCATAGTATCATGATAATATGCTCAAGTAACCAAGGAAAGCAATTGTTTGAGAAAGAGTAGAATGTATAGCCTTGTTGAAGTAGGTAGAAATGTCTTAAAGGAAATATGTAAGTAGGGATAGGCTTTGAGTTTTCAAACTTTCTGCATCAGGCCCAGTGTTTTCTTCTCCCTGTCTAAGGGCAAAGATATTGCTCTGTATATCAGAATGTACTTTTCTGCTATTTCTTCTCCTTAAGCCCCATTTTACCTTTATGCTGTCATACTCCCTGTCATAACAGACTAAGCCTCTGATAACATAAGCAAATTCCCAAATTAAATTTTTATTTCTTTTATAAGAGTTTCCTTTTTTCTAGATATGTCTTCTCAGCAGTAGAAAATAGATTAGGACAGCTGGTGAAGCTTTTTACCCTCTTATATTTTTTTTTGACTTATTTACCTTTTCACTTCCAATAATTTTTATCTAGAACACACTATTATGACAAATAGTTATGTTTTTAGCAATGTGTTACTCTGACCTGTTCACGCATACATATTCATTTTGTAAAATGTATATTGCCATCATATCTACCTTCTTTCTTTTCTTGCTGTTTTTCTTCCTCTGCTCATAGATTTTACTCTCAGCAGATATCAGATTTGTTCTGAAAGTATGCCCCATCAATTTATTATATTTAAGCCAATACTGTTAAGTACTTTCCTTTTAAATGACAACTACATTTTTTTTACCGTGTTTGAGTATATGTACTCATGTGTCCATGTATCTATCTATGTGTGGTAATGTGATTTCATGTGTGTCTATGTATTGTGTTTCTGAATGTATGTACTGTATCCCTGTGGGTATACATGAATGTATATCCATGAGTTTGTGTGTATATGTGCAATTTAAATTTTTCTTTCAGTAGTTCTACATAGTCTAATTAATTTACTATGTTAAAATCATCTTGCTTATTTGGAGTTAGCATGAACTAGCATGTTTGAATATGTTTCATCCAGGGACCTGCCTCTGTGGGAATTACAATGGCACCTTTCGGGGGCATTTTTTTTTTTTTTTTTTTTTTTTTTTTTTGCCGGCAACGCCACGAACAGGTTGCCAGCACATGATTTAGGGGAGTGATGAGTCCACTTTATCTCGCTGTGTGTGGGTGTTATGTCCTGTGTCTCTCTCTTCTGCCTGATGGGGTTTCAGAGATATATGCGAGTTGAGTTGGGGCACTGTCCAAGCAGCCTACACATGTCTGCTGACGAGCTAGTCCACTGTGGGCCCACTTCCTTGTGGATTCAGTTTGCAGGGGTGACAACTCTTGCTTGCTGGTTCCATATTTCCCCTTAAGTTTCGGCATGGGAAATAAACCATCTAAATCCCTACCTCCATCTTCACCCTTAGGGTACGTGCTAGAGGCATTGAGACCTCTTAGCCTTATGCCCTATTTAGATACTACAAAGCTGAGCCATTATTGTACAAAGAAATGGCCTGGATATCCTTTAGACAATAATCTTAAAGTGGTCACCTAAGGGCATTGTGGATCACGATATTTTGCAGGAATTATCTATTTAATGCCAGCAACCAGGCGGATTGAAACAGTTAAAAAATTCCCCTATATACAAGCTTTCTCTTACTTAAGTTCTAAGCCTTCCCACCTAAGTTCTCCTGCTCGCCTGCTATCAGCCACTTCCTCAGACACTGATGATTCTCATATTCCACTGGATCCTGCAAATGACCCTTCACTCTTTAGACATCAGCGTACTCCTACTGTCCCTTCCTCTCCACCTATCACCTGCTCTGGAGCCTCTAAGGACACTGATCCAATTCTACCTCTGTGGGGAGTAGCAGGCATGGATGGGATCGTTAAAGTATATACTCCCTTTCCTTTGTCTGAACTCTCCCAGGTTACAAAGAAGTTTGGCTCTTACAGTTCGAAATCTACTGCCTTTATAAAAGAATTTCAGTACTTAACCCAATCCTATGACCTCACCTTTCACGATGTATATACAATTTTAACCAATAATCTTTTGCCTGAGGAGCCAGGCAAGTTTGGGAGCAGGCCAGACTACATGCAGATGAGGTTTATCAAACAAATTTAGCACACCCCCCAGGAGCTGAGGTGGTTCCAGATGTAGATCCAAATTAGAATTATAATACACAAAGGGGAATTGTAGCCAGAGATAATTTTGTGACCTGCTTGCTAGTGGGTTTGCATAGATCTGCCCTGAAGCCAGTCAGTTTTGAGAAACTGCAGGAGGTGATACAAGATAAACAGGAAAATCCATCCCAGTTTCTAGAGCACCTTACAAATGCGCTCTTGCAGTTCACAAGTTTAGATCCAGAGAGCACTGAGGGAAGACAGCTTCTTATGACCCATTTCTTTAATCAAAGCTACCCAGACATAAAGGCCAAGCTTAGATATCTTGAGAGGGGCCCACTAACTCCGCAACCAGACATTTTGGCACTTGCATTCAAAGTATATCACTGGAGAGATAGGAGAATTAGGCAGAAGAAATACCTCCTGCTGGCGGAGCCCATCAGGCCAGCTCCACCTCCACTGCCTCCCAGCATGAGCAGTCAGAAGCACTCAGAAAAGCACACTGGTGCTTGTTTCTGCTGTGGTCGCATAGGCCATTTTTGTTGCTCATGTCCAGATCTACCACAGAGGCCATCCAGGTCATGTCCTAAGTGTTATAGACACCATTGGCCAGGCAGCTGCTGCCCTACATAAAAGAGTGGGGACACAGCAAGCTTGGATGAGGTGCATAATGTACTGGGACTGGTCAAGGATGAATGATGGTGCCTTGGGTGGATATTGAAGTTTCTGGCCTAACCATTTCTTTCTTGGTAGACACTGGAGCAGTGTTCTCAGTTCTGCAGGAGTATTGGGGTGCCCTTTCTTTCAGGCCTTATAATTGTCAGGGTTGGAGGCAAATTCATGCAACCTTTGTTAGAGTCAGCGTCCAGAACAGAGAGCTTCACTCCGATATCGAGCTACAACGAAGCTTTATTAAACATGAGCTCGTGGGTCACACAGCATGAGAAGAGGCTGGCGACCCCAAATCCAAGGCTCACAGGCCTTTTATTGGGCAGTTCCCAGGGTCTTCCAGAGTGCAGCCATCTGGCCCAGCCAGATGTCTTTGTGGTTCTTCTCAGAATCTGGGTGGGTAAACGAATTCCGAGTTACTTTAGACATCAGGTATTTTAAGTATGGAGGGCTAACTTCCTGACTATAGGGCGTGGGAGCAGGGTGTAACATTTTCCAGTAAGTCTACAATTAACAAAGCTGATGGAGGGGGGCTTTTCTTGCAATGGCCTTTCATTCCCTCCTTTTTCTTGCACTGACCTTTAATTCTAAAGGTTGTCATTAGATATCGGCTGGTACCATTGTCTTAGGACCATCATTTTGACCCCATTCACCTGGGATAGTACAAAAGCTGAGATTCGGTTGAGGACACATGGCTCGATCATGAGGACAAGAATTAACACAGTAAGTGGTCCTGTGAGGGCTGACAGTAATGTAGTTAGCCATGGGGATTGATTTTACCAACCCTCGAACCAGCTTTGATAGCCTCGTAAGCTCTTTTTCCTGGCATTTAACCTTTCCCTGAGTTTTGTCATTGATTCTCTCACTACACCCATATGGTCCGTGTAGAAGCAACAGCTCTCCTTTAGGGCAGCGCAGAAACCACCTTCTTTCAAAAGCAGCAAGTCCAATCTCCATCTATTCTGCAGGACTACCTCCAATAGTGTGGTTAAAGATTTTTCTAGGGCAGTAACAGAGGTTTCAGTTGCCCACAGATCTTGCTGGACAGCCGCTTCTAGAATCCCCAATTGCCTAGGGTGTTCTATTATTGCTGCTGCTCTGGTTCCCACTCCGGCTAACACCCCTGCTCCTAGCAATACGGCTAGGGTGACACTGACTGATTCTCTGGGGAATCGGGTCCTGCCTGTGAAATGTTCCTCGAATTCTTCTGCTGGGTAATAGACTAGTCTTGGATAGATTCGGACAAGGACACAAAAATCCCTAGACTGGTTGAAACTAGCGAACGAGACACACGGGGTGAGCCCTGTACTGCATGCCCAATATAGACCGAGGGTCAGGACTAGGAAAAGGGACCCATTTGTGGTTGTTTTGATCTTTGTGTGGGTGCAGAGAGGTCTCCTATGCCAGGTTTCCTTTTAACTTAGCATTTCAACCTTTTAGGGGTTTGGGGGTGTACCAGGGCATAGTAGATTCTCTTTACTGCTTCAAGCTGACATTGGGGCATTGTTCTTAGGGCCCCAAAAGGTTTAAAAGCTAGTAAAGGAACTAAGCTCCAGGGCTTCTGTCAGGAGCATGCAGCTGTCTGATCCAGTAGCCGAGAGACAGGAAACAGCCCAAATCCATAGAAGTTGTTCACAGGCTTCCAGCAAGTTCAGAACTCCTAGTCAAGTGGAAATCTGTTGAGATATGTTAAAACTGAGAACAAAAGGTTAGAATTTAAATCTTGGACCCAGTCTTAGTAATTTGGGAAGGGCAGGAGTCCCCAAACCAGAAGAGAGAAGTATCATCCTTAGGGACAGACAGGTGGGAAAAGCTTAGGCTGTACTTATCTGGAATCTTTTTGGCCTCTGTGAGGTGGATCCAAATTCTATGAATCTCTTAAGCTCATACAAATTGCAAAAAGACATAAGAATTTTAGTTATATTAGTATTCCCAATCAGGCTTTATAAAATGAGCTTGAAAACTAGTTATCACCTTGGAGAAGGATCTGATTGTCTAATTCTACCAAGCTGAAAAAATTATAACTAGCCTATCCATCAATACTTGCATAGATCTGTGAAGGATAAATTGTAACTATGTGCAGAATGAGCAGCTTCTGAATCTACTAAAAACAACAGAGACCAGTCCATACACAGTTAGTCATACCCAGGTCTCCACCTAGCTGGAGGCGGAAGTATCTAAACAGCATCAATCTTCAGCTACCAGGCCTTTAGGGTGGGAGATTTTCCCCACAGTAGAGAGACATATGGGAGAAGACTGACCTTACTTTGTCTAGGCAAAAGGGTTCAATCAATTCTCCAATGTCTTCAGATCTAGGCTAGGTTCATGGCAGCAGGCAGGCATTGGGGCTATGGCATCTTGCCCAGGTTAGCACTACTTCAATCCAGACGAAGATCTTGGTGTCTCATAATCTTCTTTGGAGACCTTGGGTTACTGTTAGGATCTGGAAGTCTCTGTCTGAGAAATAAACATTTTAAATGCCATATTCTGCAGATCTCTGAAATATGAGGGCTGCACAGGTATATCTGCATAGAAAAACTTTGTTTCTAGTTACTTGTAAGCTTAACCCCAAAACTGATACAAAAGACTAAATCTCAACTCTATAATTAATAACAGTTCTTACAAGAATGACTGCTTGTGTTTCTTAATAGCCTTGAATTAGCTTTCATTGTTTTCATTAGTACTCTTCACAAATATTTCATGGATGTCTTTATTATCACTCTAAATCCTAAAAAAGTTTGTTCTCAAAACCATGTGCTGAACTTAGATTTAAGATCTATGTCTGGCAAGATAAGCTGTCTTTGCAACCATGATTACATACTTATAAACTTGTTTTCAGATAAATTAAAACAATTTCTAGCACATAGAATCTATTCGTACATTCAGCATGGAGTCTGTATGCTCAAATTAGGTCATCTGCCAAAGTTCTTGTCACATAAATATCAATAGTGCATGATGATTAATAAAAGTAAACTAATTTCAGCATTTTAACAATTATAGTCATATTCAAACATACACAATTGGATCCCAGTTACATACATACATATATACATACAGATTTAAAGCTAGCTCTCATTCACACATAGTTAACTCTAAGTCACATACATGTCCATATAACCATACATATGTTATAAACATTTTGCAATGAAGAATCAAAAGCTATTTCCAAAATGAAGAAAAACCAAATTGAATTAACCCAATATCTTACAGTTTCTTTTTTTTTAAATTCAGTATTGGCAGGTATGAGAAACCACAGCAAACAAAATCCACATCACCTCTGACCTTCTATAATATTCTATATACATTGTGCAGCATTTTATCTATACCTTCAGTCAGTCTCCCTAATTCCTTAGGCATCTTTGCTTAAAACATTCTTTTTCCTGTCCCTTTATTATCCCAATCCTCTGCCTTCTCTATCATTCTCTGGACAACATAAAAACTTTCACAGTTCTTTTTTGTGGTTCTCTTCAGTACGCATACACTCTAGCAACATACGACCAACATGAAGTATCTGAAACTAGCAATAGAGTTTTTGTTTTTCGTACCTAATAATAATTTGTTACCAACCTCTGTAAAAGATGACAAACCCACTGGATCTGAATGATCAAAGCAGCAGTCGCTTTGTCTAAGGAACTACATTCAGTGACTGACCAAAAATGCAATCCAAAATGGAGTCATGTCATATGCTTTTAAATTTTTTCATGCATAGATTTTAATTATAACAGATTTCAACCTTATTTAATAATTTCTATCACTGTAATATCAAAAACATTTGAACTCCTGCTAAGTTCTGATTCTTGACCAAAAGTGCAGTCACGGCAGCTGTGAGTGGTGACCGACTGCTATTGGGAATAGAGATAGGAAAAATATTTAAACCATTCTGTCTCATCTTTTTGCTTTTAACAAAATGAGAAACACATCAGAACAGCATAGATAACTTTCTTGAGAAACAGACAAACTTCTCAACAAGGCAAATAGAACTTTCTGACCAGAAACGAAACCAAATGCGCAGGTAACATCTGAGTTACAAAAATGTATGCAGATGAGTCCAAACACACATTCTGTGGCCACAGTTTTCACGTACTCACACATCCATCAATAGGCATAGCCTGGCTAAAACATTTGCATAGATAACCATAAAGAGAGCAATGAACAGTTTTCAGAAGGCTGCTATGGGAATGCTCCCAGGCAGCAACAGGTCCCCCTGAGTCTTGGGCTTCTTGGTTCTGGTCTTCCTGTTGTAGACAGACTCCAGAACAGAAAACACAGAGACAACTGACAAACACAAAGCAAACACATTCTGCACGGTGGGCAACTCGGCTACAGAGATATAGATGGGAGCAGCTGTGAATGGCTCCATTCCCCAGGAAGGGGAGACACCAAGATTCCTACCTTCCTTTCAGACAAACCTAGAGGAGACCTCCAGGGAGGGGACCAGGGGGTCCCAGACTCACGGCACGTCTGCCTGCCTCCCCCACTGGCCCAACAATACTGGTCCTGCGCAGGCACAAAATACAGCTGCCAAATCGCCCAGACAAGAGACAAAGACACAACAGACACAGAACAATTTGAGCTCATTCTTACCTACAACCAGTCCCAGAGTGGGGGTTCAGGGGCACCCCAAAATCCCAGACAAGTGCAGTCCATCACTTCAGACCAGTGAGAGAGGGTTAGGGACAAAGGGGTAGAGGCAGACTGCCCCATTCCAAACTGATAAAGACAGACACAAAAGGACACAAAAATCAAGACACAACACACAAACGAGACAAGCCGGCCAAATGGTAAAGAAAATGAAACCAAAAGATGATCTATTGGACCAGGCCATCTGAAAAATCTCCTAGGCAGAAGGGAACCAGATGGGAACCCTATCTCAGGGTCCCCACACTCTAGAGCATCCTCCAGAGCTGCAGCCTGTGGGTTCAGGACACGACTGTCCCCCACCATCCAAGGGTCCTCACGGACCACCCGAACAGCTGCTTCCCCACCGACTCACCACTGTCCTTACCTATCTTGGTGGGACCTCCAAAATGTTAGAGTCAGTATGGAGAACAGAGAGCTCCACTCCGATATCGGGTTACAACAAAGCTTTATTAAACACAAGCTCGCAGGTCACACAGCACAAGAAGAGGCTGGCGACCCAAATCCAAGGCTGGCAGGCCTTTTATGGGGCAGTTCTATCAGAGTGGGGGAACAGGGTCTTCCAGAGTGCAGCCATCTGGCCCAGCCAGATGTCTTTGTGGTTCTTCTCAGAATCTGGGTGGGTAAACAAATTCTGAGTTAGACATCAGGTATTTTAATCATGGAGGGCTAACTTCCTGACTATAAGGCGTGGGAGCAGGGTGTAACATTTTCCAGTAAGTCTACAATTAACAAAGCTGATGGAGGGGGGCTTTTCTTGCAATGGCCTTTCACCTTATCAGACACCGCCACTTAATTGTATTTTTAGAGGAATTCCAATCACTCAGTCATTTTTAGTTATGCCAAGTTGTCCAACAGCTTTGATGGGAAGAGATTTCTTAGCAAAAGTGGGAGCTTTCATTTCATTTAGTGATCACATTTGCCTAAACCCAGCCTTGCAGCCTCTCCAACTGTTCTCTGTTCCTTTTACTATTCAATCAGCCTGTAAGTTCTACCTTCCTGTCAATGTTTCCTCCCTTCCTCCATCATCTACCTCCTACCCTCACTCCAAAGTGGTTGGGACCATATAGAGTAATTCTGACAACTCCTACATTGGATTCATTTGTCTAATCTTAAACATTTTATTCCCCCTCTTCAAAATAGCCAGATAGGAGACTCAAAAATCTTAAAAAAACAGATCCAAGCTTCCTTTGCAGCCGGCCAGAGCAGAAGCCAAGGTGGTAAACAAAGGGCTCCAGGCAGTCTGCTTGGAATCCAAGGTAAACAAAGGATTGTTCAACTCTGCAGTTAAGGCAGCCACTCCCTGAAGATATATTGCAGGTAAAACAAAGACCATTCCCCACCCCCCTGCAGGAGTCCAGGTAGGCAAAATACAGACTACTTTAATCCTTTTCTTTACCAGACCTAACAAGGATCCACAGACCTTAACATGCAGGCAGCAGACAATAGAATCCCTTAGCAGAAGAAAATAACCATTCATACAAGGCAACTAACTCAAGGTTTACTCCCAAGTTTCTTTCTTCCCTCCTTTCCCTTAGCCTGTCACCTCCAAAGCTCTATCACAGCAGACAATAGAATCCCTTAGCAAGAGAAAAGAACCATTCACACACACCCAGCTAACTCAAGGTTTACTTCCAAACTCCTTTCCCCTTAGTCACTCCCAAAGCTCTATCACTAACCCATATTTTTTTCTGAGCTCCAAGAAACAAACTTCCATGGCCCTGTGATCCAAATCCTTCATTCTGCCAGCAAGATGAACTAAAGACCTCTCTGTCCTTGTGACAGCAGGAAGCAGCCAAGACCAGGATGACCTATTTCCACCCCCCCCACCATAAACCCTATTTTTATACATATCAAAAAATGTGGAATGTAAGGATTTCTAAAGCTTGCATTCACCTGGAATGTACCTGTCAATCATGTCCCTGGGTGTGGCGATGCAAACATGGACCCACTCACCCCTTTAAAGAAAGGGCTCACATGAGTGCCTACCCCTTCTTCATTCTTCTTTCTCTGCTCTCTTCTGCCCCTATCTCTGCTCCCTGCTTTAATAAACTCTAGTGTGGTAAATAAATAAATAAATAAAAAATAAAAATAAAATAAACCAATTTGCTTTTAAGTGGTTCATAGTAAGTTTGTACATTTGTGAAATGAGTTCATGGTTTAGTAGGGTAAATTACCACTGCTTTAACTAAAATAAAGCATATTAGTTTATTATAGATAAGAACAGTCTTTTCTACCTATTTTAAGCTATTAAGCCTAATTTACTTTAGTACACTAAAACTTTCCTCCATAACTTAGGAGTGGTTAATAGTTGATGCCATTGATGAAAAGTTATAGTCAGCTTTCTGTATTAAGAAGTTTCTTGCCCAGACCTTCCAGTGTAGCCCCAAGGTTCAAATACACTCTCAGCCCTGATGCTGCTTTGACCCAAATAATCACACAATGACATATCAATTTCATTCTTATTGACCTATAGCTAAGACATATTGCTAGCTAGCTTTTTCATCTTACCTCAATTTATTTCCATTAATCTGTTTAGCCATGTGGCTTTGTACTTTTGTCAGAGCAGCATTGCTGTCTTCTTTCCTTTATGTCTTCTAATGTCTCCACTGGTGTCTCTCTGGTGTCTCTTTGGCATCTCTGCCCTGCTCTTCCTGTTTGCAGAGGATTTTTACTCTGGTAGCCCCACCCATACTACCTGTCTGCCTTCTGGCCAATCAGCTTCTTATTAAATCAGCAAGAGGGAGAAATCCCACTACAGCTTTCTTCAAGTGGTTTTCTCCTCAAAGGTGTATCATGCTATAATGGATGCCTTTATAATAAAAAGTTTATAAGCAGAGAAAACTGAAGAGATGGCGTATGAATCTGAGAGACATATAGAAAAAGTTAGAAGGAAGAAAGGATGTATTGGAGAGAGAAAAATGAGATTTGGGAGAAAAAAATGTTTATTTGCATCAGTGAGTCAAGGATAAGTTTTAAAGGTAAAAATGATGCAAATACATTGAACAAAATTCTCAACAAATTAATAAAATGCTAATAAGACAATAGAATACCAAGACATGTTTGTTCTAAATGCATCACTATACCTGCTAAAACAATACAAATATAGAATAAATGTTGAATATATATTGATCAGAACACAAATTGCAAATAGATAAGTGAAAAAATCTGTTGGCCATAGAAATGTTTTTTCCAGGTTACAGCACTTGCTGCTAAGCCAGATATAATTTGAATTTGTGGGATCCACATGGTGGGAAAGAAGAAAATGGTTTTAAAAATTGTACTTAAATTTCTACAGACAAAAGTACTCGCACACACACACATGCACACACATACACAATGCCAAATGTAAGTGTAGTAATATAGGCACAGTCTCAAACTTCTATGTTCAAGGAGTTGTGTGTAGATGTTTCATTCAGGAATGAGATTTATTTTGTCAGTTTGTAGAGAGCTAAATATTATCTTGGCAATAGCTTGGATTGTTTGGTAATTGTGTTGAGATATTTTAGGCCAAAATTTTATTAGACAAAACACAGTTCTGAAACTGCAAGCCTTATTTATTGGTGATAAATGACCATTAGCGGTTCTATCCCCCTCACTTAAGATTCATTAGGATCCCCTTTATATTTTATAGGATGTTTTCACAATGCTGGACCTCCATACTACCCCTCAAATATCCTTCAATTCTATCTATTTCCCTGTCATTTTTTCTCTGAATCCTATTTCTCACTTCTTCATACCTGATTCTACAAATCTTGTTCCCCTTACCCCATTTCAGCCTACACAAAATACTTTATTTCCATCTTCCAAAAATTTCAATGTACCTAGCTTTCCAAGACCCTTATATACTTCTCTGGGCCTACAGATTTTAGATTTACTATTATTTATTTATTGGCTAATCAAATATAATTGAATTCATACCATGTATATAAATCTTGGTTTTGGTTACTTTGTTGAAGATGATTTTTTTTCTATTTATTTGCCTGCAAATTTCATGATTATCAATTCAAGCAAGGTATGTACTCTTGCTGTTGGTAAACTTCCTTATCTCTCTACAAATTTTATATGGAATTAGATTGAACACATCAAATGGCAATTTAATTTCTGCTGCAATCATCAAATATTTTTATTACTCAAATAAACTCACACTTACAATACATTCCCAATTCTTTGGTCTCCAAGTTTTATTTTGGTATTTATTTGTATGAATGGAAGAATTTCGAGTATTTTATAAATAGCCACAATGTTTTCATGTGTTGTCAATTTTAATGTGACAGAAATCTTTTATTGAAATTACCATAAGTAAACCAAGAGCATAGTTAAAATTTATTCCTTTGCAAAATTTATGTACAAATGCCAATACTTTTTCTCTAAATATTATTATTTGAAAGATCACAAAGTATCTGCTTTTTACCTTTTGTAGTTTTTTAATACATGTACCTGTGTGCATATGATAATCAGTTATGACAGTGTGTGGGTCTGCATGTGATGTTAGCTACCGTACACTAGCCTTAAGTTATCTGTATTCTTGGTCTCTTCTGTTGTGAATTCCACTATTCCTTCCTACTTCAACCATATATTAGGTCAATTAGTTCACAAAAGATATTTTTAAGCATAGATTTGTGTTTATTTTTTGACACAATCACTGACAAAAATGGCAAGATGTATCTGTATTTACAGATAAAAAGTCATCTTATTAAATGAGTTTTTCTTTATTGGTCTGGTTAACTTACATCCTTTTGAAACAAAATCTGAATATAAATTTATAAAGGATAGGGTAAATTTGCTCTCTTACTGTCAAATTTAATTTTTAAATGATAAAGTTTTTATTCAAAATAATTTATGCAGCAAATTTCTAATATAAAAACTATCTCCCAAATGTGGCTTCAAATAATATCCACATATGTATTTTTTGATTGACATTTAAAAATACAAATTTAAATCACTTTTTTTCCTCAATAGAACATAAATGCCACAGGGATTTGATACACAGTCATTTATTAAACAGTTGCAAGACTTAGATTTTTTCTCTATGTTGACGTGATCTTTCAAAAATTATTTTTTATTGTTTTTTGAAAATCAGTATCAAACTTTATATAAAAATACAAAACATTCAGAATAGGTAAAAATCCCATACAGTGATAAAATTTCTTTTTTCTCTAATATATATGAAACAAAAAAAATAAATTCTAAAGTTCCTCAAACCAGGTTAGGCTCGGCTACAGATAAAGAAAGGACAGTCACAGGTAGTGTCCCTGAATGTACTATGGCTACCACAAATTTCCGCTAAGCAACCTTTCTACAGACAAATCAGGAGTTTTGTTTTGTTTTGTCTTGTGTGTGGATGTATTTTAAATCACTTTATTTACCAATTATCTTTCAATGAAAAAAAGAATGTTTTTCTTAATGTCCAATAATGAGTGAGTACATCCCCTGGTTATTCTTCAAAGTTTGTGAGAACTCGCTCAGGAGGATATGCTCCAAATCCATCTATTTGCCTGTAAATTTTAGTATATCATATTTTTTCTTACTGCTGAGTAGTACTCCATTGTGTAGATGTACCTCAGTTTGCTAATCCATTCTTTAGTTGAGAGGCATCTGTGTTGTTTCCAAGTTCTTACTATTACGAATAATGCTTCTATGAACATAGTTGAGCTAATGCTTTTGCGGTATGAGTGTGCATCTTTAGGGTTTATGCCAACTAGTGGTATTGATGGATTCTTGGGGAGAGTGATTCATAGTTTTCTAGGAAACCCCCATACTCCATTCCAGAGTGGCTGAACAAGTTTACAATCCTATAAACAATGGAAGAAATTTCCCCTTGCTCTTTATTCTATCCTGCATAGACTTCATTTGTGATTTGATCTTGACCATTCTGACAGGTGTAAGGTGGTATTTCAAAGTTGTTTTGATTTGTATTTCTCTGATGGCTAAAATGTTGAGCATTTTTAAGTGTATTTCAACCATTTGTAATTCTTCTGCTAAGAATTCCCTTTTTAGTTCTGAACCTCATTTTTTGATTGGGTTATTAAGAGTGTTGGACTCTAGTTTCTTGAATTTCCTATTTTTGTAACTCTATGATTTTTATAATTTATGTCGTGCTCAGACTAATGATGTTTTTTGTAACACATAATCGGATGATGGCATAACTAGAAACCCTAAAGTTTGTTGGATGATCTCTCTTTTCTTTTTTATTCTTTCATGGAGACAAAGAACTTTATTTTCTAAACAAACAATGATATGAAATAAAGCAATAAGCAAACAAAAAGAAATATGTAACAATGCTTTTGTGTAGAATTAATGAAATATGTCTTGTAAATCACATAAACATATCAGTCAACCTACCAGAGAATTCAAATACTTTTTCTTTAAGGTAACAACCCCAATATGTCTATGAGAGGAGAAAAAAAATCTATTAATCCTCTGAAAAAATTTTATTTTTCTCTTTTCCCTGAGCAGCAGAGTAGAAATTCTCAGATCAGGCTATTAAGATTATTTCAATTACAGGATAAATATAGTCACAGGAATTGCCAAGATTTTATGTAGCAAGAAATTAATTAGAATATTAACCTTTGTGCTATATTTAGCAACCATGCTCATACATGTTATGTGTGGGATTCTCTTAGTTATCTCTATGAACATCATAATCATAGATCAGGAGAAAATTATATGTATTTTTAATTGATAGAATCATTTCTTTTTATACTAAGACTGTAATGATTTCCAAACTGTTTGGCTTTTGTTTACAAACTCTGTTGAGTAAGATAACTAATCTAGTACATCAACTTTTTAGAAAATAAAAGGTTTTTTTGTAATTTTTTTATTCTTAAATGATAGGAAAAGTTTCCCAAACAAATAAAATAACTGCCTAAATAGGAGGCATGCCATAAAAGCAAGAACAACTATTAATGCTATGTAAATCTTGCCAGAATTTTAATATCACTATTTTCAACAATTGCTTCTTATCTTCTTATACCCCTAAATAATAGTTACTAGTACAGATAAAATTTGCCCACAGTGTAGAATCCTTCACCATCATTCACTTTAAACAAATGTCCATTACTTGCATTTCTGATTTAAAAAAATCAGAAGCCTATTTTTTTATTTGTAACCAAGATTTTTTTGTCACCTTAAAATTGGCAGTTACTCTGAACATGTTTCTCTCTTAGCCTATTTATTTTTATTAAACAGTCCTGTCCAGTTTTCTTCCTCAAAAAATATTTAAAAATTAACCAACAACTGTAAACTGAATGTAATAAACTAGTTTCTTCTAACATTTCTTACTAAATTGAAACTTGCCTGAGAAACTGAGGGATCCAATCAGCCCCAAATTACTGAAATCTCCATATATGTAATCCAACCAAATAAAGAATTATAATCTTGGTACAAATGCTGCAAAGTGTGATGGTGGTGGTACTTCAAAAAAGAAGTGCAACAGATTTGATAACAGTCAACCCAAGTGGGCTCTATAATGTGCTTTGGAAAGAGTACAGTTATTATGTCAAATCCAGACTGAAATGGGAGAGCCTCAATGCAATAGTAAAACATTGGTGACAATGTATACAAATGACAAAAGCAGGGCTCAGACTGGATTAAATAAAAGTTACATATTGATTTTAATTTCTTCTTAAAATCTCTCATTTTCTTTGTCTTTATTTTTCTGGCTTTCTGATTTTCTCTTTACAGATACCATATATTTTTTTTTTGCACAACAAACATTTTCCAACATTTATAAGCCTTCCAACATGAGTATACTAAATTTCAGACTCTTAATTTTTGACAAAAATGTCAAAATTATACAACAGAGAAGAAACAGAAACTTTTCTGCCCTGTTGAAACTTTCTGCTCACATTCAGAAGATAGCATCATTATGCAGAAATTTAAATGACAAATGGAACAAGTACCTCAATTTCAATTAAAAAAATGCTAGAACTGGTAGAAAACTATATAGGTTATAACTTACAAGATATTGGTAAATAAGAACATCATATTTTAAATTTCATTTTCTGAGGAATTCAGAATATCAATTGACAAAGAAGACTTCAGAATTAAAAAAAAATCTGTAGTGCATACCTATTATATTTAATTATTTTTTTGTGAAGAAATCCTAAGAAAGGGTTCCTGTTCATACTTAGAAAATGCTAATTATCATATATAGATAAATAGATAAATATATGGGTAGATAGATAGATAGAAAGAAGGATAGATAGAAGAATAGATGGATAGAACTAACTTCTTCCACAAATGATACTTCTAATTGGTTATTCAAATTTAAAATAGTCTCAAAATTATTCACACAGAAGTTACACTAAAGGGATGCATCAGGTTGTATTTATGTGTATAAATGTGGAAATATTAAGAAAACATGAGAACAAAATGGAGAAGGAATGCAGAGAACATGGAGGAGTTTTGAGGAAGAAAAACAAAGTATGATAAAAATTGATTCTTAATTGCAAGTTTTTAATTAAAATATAAGCTATGAATGTAAATATAGAGTTAATAGAGAAAGTAAAAATGGCTGATAAATATCTCAAAATGAGTGAAATATCATTAGCAACTAGGAGAGTCCAAATTAAAATAAAAAATATTTGAAATGTAGTATATGAATTCTGAATTATTAAAGTCATAAGAACAGCTGAAAACAAATGTCAATGAGGATGTGTGAAAAGGAAAATTCTCATCCACTCTTGGTAGAGCTGCAAATATGTGCATGAAGTATGTGAATCAGTGAAAAAGATTTCAAAAAACCACAACAAAAAAAGTTTTGCCATAAATCCTACCAGCACCACTCCTAATATGTATCAAAGTACTTTATATTTTAAGTAGGATCCATCTTCATTTCCATTGTATTTACCATAGCTAAGAAACACAAATATCATGGGTGTTAAACAATTGACAAATAAATTAAAAAAACATAAAATATCTACACAATTGAATTATTTCCATTTCTTGGGGGAGAAACAGAAATGAGAAACATCCATTTATGCTGTTGTTCAATGGTAGAGGGTATTATCATTGCTCTTGCTAACCTCCCAAGACTTAAATGTAAGACCTTGTTATTGAAAATACCACACATTTCAGACTAAGAGTTTGAAGAAATTGAGCTGGAGCTCATAGGAAACATTCTTCATGAGTGCTAGTCTTTATAGTATCAGAATTTGCTTTGCAAGCTACCAAGCAATACTTCTATTTTGATCTAAGCCTAGGAACCACATCAAAGGTCAGGATGCCAAGGTAGAGCCAATCTAGTAATGGTGTCTTTCTATTTTGTGGATTTAATAAACAAAAGCCTAATTGTATTCAAACTCAGTCAATTGTAGGGAATTCATGTCTAGTAAAACAAACATAGACATCTAACCAAGGCTAAATTTATTATAACCTAAGAGTAAACTACATCTGCCATTTTCCTTAATTAACATAATTTCTGCTTATTTTCTAAATATTTATTCCTATAATCACAACTGTTAAAAAATTACAGAGTGTGTAACCATGCTTTGCTCAGATCCAGTTAGTAGTTCTACAATATCCACATTACTTTCTAGAATGACTGTATAAACCATAGGACCAACAGATCTTGTGTAGACAGTTTTAATCTAAATGTGACAGAGATGGTATACTTACAAAATTTTATTAATATGATTTCTAAATATGACTTCAATAGTAACAATCCCAGTAGATGTACCAATGTAAATGAGAGAAATATGACCCCTAAATAATGAGCAAAAGCAATTAATGCCTGCTGAGAGGAAGATAATCAGTAGTTCCCTCCAGAACAAGTCCCCTGATAGGTTATACAACACAAAACATTCAATACTGAATCCATTTACTATTATTCAATCTAAATGTTATTGCTGGAGACCACAGAAGTCTTAGATCAGGATTCATTTATTAAAGGATAAAAGCATCAATACAACACACTTAAATACATAACAAAATATCACTGTTTCATTCACCAGGGAGCAATGGGAAAGATCCATGCATGGTCACCATGTTGTGGTGTCAGGAATCCTTACACAGTCTAAGGGACCATGTGATATTTGTCCATAAATTCTTAAAGTGTCACATATCTTCAGATTAGGTTATGCTTTATTTCATTGTTCATTAGAACAAATGGCAAAATTTCTATAACATTCCTTCCTTTTTTCTAAAATAAAAGGGGAGGTTCTAATCCTAACATAATAAAAACTATATAAAAGAAAAACATTTAATAAGCATTTTCTTTTTTTTTTTTTAAATTTTTTTTTTGATTTATTTATTTATTATGCATACAGTTTTACAGAAGAGGGCGCCAGACCTCATCATAGATGGTTGTGAGCCACCATGTGGTTTTGCTGGGAATTGAACTCAGGACCTCTGGAAGAACAGTCAGTGCTCTTAACCTCTGAGCCATCTCTCCAGCCCCTAATAAGCATTTTCTGAAGAAAGAAAAAGGTAATATTGTAAACAAGAAATAAAACTACATACAAAAATAGCATTTATAAGGAAATAGGTACATTCTATATGTCCAGATCATAAGAGATAGGCATTTTTATAGTGATTACTCTAATATTTATCCTATAAATAATCTAAATTTTGTATTGAATATATCTTTAGCTGAGATTGGGAAGGTTGTAGCTGTAAATACATAACCATCAATCTATGAGAAAGATAATATTAATATCTGATATACCAGAAATGCAGACAATCATTTCTGTGAAGATATGTATATGTGAGACTTTATATATACAAAATGACAGAAGCACCTATCTGAACAGTCACCCAAGTTTTCTCTGAAATATTGAGGCATATAACTTTGGCTTATAGACCTTAAACTTAATTTTAGTACCATAATTACTTCAATTTGAATTTCTTTGATTTTCAGCAGAGTGGAATTCTCTCATGTCAACCATGTGATGTCTGCCCCAAGGTTTTCTATGCCATACAAAACATACATGAGGTGAATTCAGCTCTTTTGCTTACATTTTGGAAACAGGCTTGTGGCTATCACGAAGGTAATTCCTTGGAGCAGACTGACAAATGCCATTCATGTGACTTCTAGAAACCATCCAATAGCTTTGCTCAACCCGATATAAATCACAGATTTGTATAGTAAGGGATCAACATCATCATGTTGTCTTGGTCACTATGTAATTATTGAGAGTAAATACCATCTTTGTCAAAAACATTGCCTCCTCCTAAGTTGTAGTAATTTTCTGACAAATAATTTTAATTTAATGTAAACTAAGTGAATGGCATTTTATTCAAATGTCTACTTCTACGTTATGGTTGCCTCATTAACATCTTTTTTTCTTGCCTCATTATGTGCAATTCTTATGGTTTTTAAGCAATAGACTAACACTCCATTGTATAAATATACACAGGATTTAATTTCATGATTTCTTATGTATTAATCACTAATCATAATTTGTATGGTGCTATCGGAATTCTATTCTAAAGTTTCTTTCTTTGGCAAAAAAGCTTATATCTATTCTCTATTTTGTGTTCTACCAGGTTCAATATATTGGGCTTTATGTTATAGTCATTGATTCATTCAAAATGAGTTGTGTTAATGATGGTAATATGAGTCTACACAAAGTCATCACATTAGACAATCACCAGTTAATAAGTATATTTTTAAAAATACTATTTCTGGCTACAATTTATAAGTATGTAAACTTATGCATTGTCTTGTAATTTTACTTTATTGCTTTATTTTATGTCAGTTTTTGTGACTATACAATACTGTGTTTCTTACTGTAGCTCTGTAGTTCCATTTAAAATTTAGGGTTGTTATACTTTCTGCTATTCATTTTCTGCTAGTTATGTTCTAGGACTCTTTTAGGTATTCTGGGTTTAGGCTCAGCAATTTTAGGATAGGTTCACGACAAAAAAAATGACAGAGGATCCAGCATCTAAACTGTGCTAATCTTTCTAAACCCGCTTAAAAACAATAACCAATATAATTTATTGATCACTATCCTGATTTTTACTTTCTGCCTCATAAGAAGGTAGTTGCTAATATGAAGGGTAATGTTTCCCTTATTTCTTTTTCAGCTCTTCTATCTTTAGTGTATAGAAGGGCTACTGATTTCTTTGAATTTATCTTGTATCCTGCTACATTGCTGAAGGTGTTTATCAGCTATAGCAGTTCTTTGGAAGAATTTTGTGGGTCACTTATGTATACAATCATATCATCTGCAAATAGAGATAGTTTCACTTCTTCTTTTCCAATTTGTAAGCCCTTAATCTCTTTTCGTTCCCTTATTGCTTTAGCTAAAACTTTGAGAACTATATTGAATAGATAAGGGGAGAGAGGACATCCTTGTCTAGTTCCTGACTTTAGTGGGATTGCTTTGAGTTTTTCTCCATTAAGTTTGATACTGGCTGTTGGCTTCTTGTAAATCGCCTTAATTATATTTAGATATTCTCCCTTTATTCCTGATCTCTCCAGGGCTTTAATCATAAAGGATTGTTGGATTTTGTCAAAGGCTTTTTCCGCATCTAAGGATATGATCATGTGGTCTTGTTCCTTTAGTTTGTTTATATGATGGATAACATTTATGGATTGTAAGCTTGTTCAGCCACTTTGGAATACAATATGGAGGTTTCTCAGAAAATTGAGAATCAATCTTCTCAAGGACCCAGCAATACCACTTCTGGGTGTATACGCAAAAGAGGCACATTCACACTCCAAAGGTATTAGCTCAACTATGTTCATAGCAGCATTATTTGTATTAGCAAGAACCTGGAAACAACCTAGATGTCCCTCAACTGAAGAATGGATAACAAACTGTGGTACATCTACACAATGGAAACTACTCAGCAGTAAAAAAAAATGATATCCTAAAATTCACAGGCAAATAGATGGATTTGGAGAATATCCTCCTGAGCGAATTATCACAAACTCAGAGAGATAAGCAGGGGATGTACTCACTCACTAGTGGTCTCTAAACAAACAAGAAAAAAAGCCAAACATGCCCAAGAGGCAAACCACAACCACCGAACAGCTTGGGATCAGAAATACCCTGGACTGACCCTTCAAAA